>JAWNZC010000012.1:2217500-2312444 GCA_035771165.1 Paragorgia papillata
TGGCCGTCGCCATCAATGACAACCACGTCAATTTTTCCTTGTTTCTTTTCTTTCTTGTTTGTTTTATCACACAGAGTCTTTTTAGGAGAAGAAAATGCCTCCATAGCAGCAATCGCATCATCCAAGCAAAAATTATTAGACTCCAGCACATCAAGTAGTTCGTGGTCTTCGTAGCCAGGAAACAAACATTTCAGTTCCTCTAAGTCATCGTCTTCTATTAAATTGTCATCATCGCAGATAATAGCATTATTATTATTGGGTTCTTTGTAGTTGTTTTTTGCTGTTAGTGTGTCATCGTTGCTTGCGACTTTTCTAAGTTTTGATGTGTCATGTCCAGATAGGTCAACGGGAGAAGCTTCATCGCTCATGAGACGTTTCTTCGCTTTGCAAGATTTAGAAGTCGAACATTTCGAATCATTTAGGCCTTGTTAAAATGAATAAGAATAGTCATGGTGAAGAGGGTAGCGTAAATGCCTGGGTAGGCAAGTTAGTTATTTTACACGATGCCGGCACGAAAGAGTAACGGCTGAATATCAGATTACATTCACGGTTCACAAATTTCAGTGGAACCTTACATTACGTTGTGAAACCTTACGTTACATTGTAGAACCTTATATATTGTACGTTACGTTGTGAGACCTTACCTTACATTGTGGGACCAGCTTATGTTACAATAAACACTTATTTACTGGCACCGATGGAAACAGTGTGTTTGGGGGCCCCGAGACCGCCGTTGTTTCCCGAGGCGAAGCCGAGGGCAACAACGAGCGATTGTATTTATGTGATTTGTGAGACATTACGTTATGTTGTGAGACCTTATGTTACATTGTGAGATATTACGTTACGTTGCGAAACTTTGCGTTACGTTGTGAGACCTTATGTTACGTTGTGAGATCTCACGTTACAGTACGTTGTGAATGTTTACGTTATGTTGCAAAATCTTATGTTATGATGTTTATAAAGACTTTTCACCAAAATGTTCGGAAGTTCGTTCCGAAGTTCGCAAGTTCGTTGGGAAGTTCAGAGCTCGTTTTAAACTACGCATTTGCTTGACTTCGCGCCTTCTTGGTTCCCAGTAGCCGGCAATCAATTGCGTAATTCAAAACGAACTTTGAACTTCCCGACGAACTTCGTAACGAACTTCTGAACATTTAGGTGAAAAGAGACATGTGTCTTTGTATATATATAATACTGTAGTTTTAGACAAAATCTTTTGTAAAAATGAGGGTATGTGTCTTAAAAAATATGTTTTAAAATGTCAGATTGCGGGAAATGCCATTTCAGAGACTCAAATTTCATTCCGGGGGGACATACCCCGGACCCCTACAAATTGGGCAGTTTTACTGCCCCCTGGAGTGACTAAAAAATCCTGCCCACGGCCCTGCCACCCACATAAGTAACCATCCACATAAACTCCCACAGAAGTAACGACCCACATGACATAAGTAACCACCCACATAAGCAACCACCCACATAACTAACCACCCACATAAGCAACCACCCACATAAGCAACCACCCACACAAGCAACCACCCACATAAGCAACCACCCACATAAGCAACCACCCACACAAGCAACCACCCACATAAGCAACCACCCACATAAGCAACCACCCATGCAAGCAACCACCCACATAAGCAACCACCCACATAAGCAACCACCCACATAAGCAACCACCCACATAAGCAACCACCCACACAAGCAACCACCCACACAAGCAACCACCCACATAAGCAACCACCCACATAAGCAACCACCCACATAAGCAACCACCAACATAAGCAACCACCCACATAAGCAACCACCCACATAAGCAACCACCCACATAAGCAACCACACACATAAGCAACCACCCACATAAGCAACCACACACATAAGCAACCACCCACATAAGCAACCACCCACATAAGCAACCACCCACATAAGCAACCACCCACATAAGCAACCACCCACATAAGCAACCACCCACATAAGCAACCACCCACATAAGCAACCACCCACATAAGCAACCACCCACAAAAGCAACCACCCATATAAGCAACCACCCACATAAGCAACCACCCACATAACTAACCACCCACATAAGCAACCACCCACATAAGCAACCACCCACATAAGCAACCACCCACATAAGCAACCACCCACATACGCAACCACCCACATAAGCAACCACCCACATAAGCAACCACCCACATAAGCAACCACCCACATAAGTAACCACCCACATAAGCAACCACCCACATAAGCAACCACCCACATAAGCAACCACCCACATAAGCAACCACCCACATAAGCAACCACCCACAAAAGCAACCACCCATATAAGCAACCACCCACATAAGCAACCACCCACATAACTAACCACCCACATAAGCAACCACCCACATAAGCAACCACCCACATAAGCAACCACCCACATAAGTAACCACACACATAAGCAACCACCCACATAAGCAACCAACCACATAAGCAACCACCCATATAAGCAACCACCCACATAAGCAACCACCCACATAACTAACCACCCACATAAGCAACCACCCACATAAGCAACCACCCACATAAGCAACCACCCACATAAGTAACCACACACATAAGCAACCACCCACATAAGCAACCAACCACATAAGCAACCACCCACATAAGCAACCACCCACATAAGCAACCACCCACATAAGCAACCACCCACATAAGCAACCACCCACATAAGCAACCACCCACATAAGCAACCACCCACATAAGCAACCACCCACATAAGCAACCACCCACAAAAGCAACCACCCATATAAGCAACCACCCACATAAGCAACCACCCACATAAGCAACCACCCACATAAGCAACCACCCACAAAAGCAACCACCCATATAAGCAACCACCCACATAAGCAACCACCCACATAACTAACCACCCACATAAGCAACCACCCACATAAGCAACCACCCACATAAGCAACCACCCACATAAGCAACCACCCACATACGCAACCACCCACATAAGCAACCACCCACATAAGCAACCACCCACATAAGCAACCACCCACATAAGTAACCACCCACATAAGCAACCACCCACATAAGCAACCACCCACATAAGCAACCACCCACATAAGCAACCACCCACATAAGCAACCACCCACAAAAGCAACCACCCATATAAGCAACCACCCACATAAGCAACCACCCACATAACTAACCACCCACATAAGCAACCACCCACATAAGCAACCACCCACATAAGCAACCACCCACATAAGTAACCACACACATAAGCAACCACCCACATAAGCAACCAACCACATAAGCAACCACCCATATAAGCAACCACCCACATAAGCAACCACCCACATAACTAACCACCCACATAAGCAACCACCCACATAAGCAACCACCCACATAAGCAACCACCCACATAAGTAACCACACACATAAGCAACCACCCACATAAGCAACCAACCACATAAGCAACCACCCATATAAGCAACCACCCACATAAGCAACCACCCACATAAGCAACCAATCACATAAGCAACCACCCACATAAGTAACCACCCACATAAGTAACCACCCATATAAGCAACCACCCACATAAGCAACCACCCATATAAGCAACCACCCACATAAGCAACCACCCACATAAGCAACCACCCACATAAGTAACCACCCACATAAGCAACCACCCACATAAGTAACCACCCACATAAGCAACCACCCATATAAGTAACCACCCACATAAGTAACCAACCACATAAATAACCACCCACATAAGCAACCACCCACATAAGCAACCACCCACATAAGTAACCACCCACATAAGCAACCACCCACATAAGTAACCACCCACATAAGCAACCACCCACATAAGCAACCACCCACATAAGCAACCACCCACATAAGGAACCACCCACATAAGTAACGGCCACATAAGTAACCACCCACATAAGCAACCACCCACATAAGTAACCACTCATATAAGCAACCACCCACAAATGACCAGTAAGAAGCCACTGCAAGTAGCTGCAGACTGGAAAGTTTGTATATTTCTCATGAAAAATCAAGTAAATTGGAATGATATAACTGTTACTAACACAATACAATACTTCCTACAAGTAGCTTCCCTCATTAAGCCTCTCTATAATTGCAATCTAAAAGAAGGCACCTGAGCTACATTCAAAACTTTACAGTATTTTTGTATGGTTATTATGGATGTCACCAAACTGTCAAATTGTGGAAAAAATCTCATGATGACCATGCCTACAAACATTTGCTTCTCCACCCACAAACTAACAGCCATTGCAATTACCAATGCAATTACCCAAAACTTTTGAAAACAGATTTTGTAAACAAAGCTAATGAATATCCACAAAAACATTCTCAACACAGGTTTAACCACAAGAAAATTACTGACAAACATGTGCGATGCATAGATAGTCAATAGTTATGTTTTAAAACTAGTCATCTAGGCATTTTTTGCAGGTATTAATCATCTTTCTTTACAAAACATATATATTTCAAAGGTTCTGAGGTATTACCAAAACCGATGATGTGCGGCATGACTCCAAAAAAACACATGATTTCTGTCTAAAACATTGACGAATCCATCTGCATTCCTAAACCGTTTTGGCTAGAGAATTCAAAAGTAGCAAATGGACCAATCATATTGCAGTGATCTCACGGTGTCAATTTCAAAAGCTAAGGAATGCAGGCAGATTTGTTGAGTTTTAGTGGAAAACATGACGTTTATTTTGGGCCATGCCTTGCATCATCGGTTTTGGTAATAACTGCCTGAACAACCGCTTTGCGTTTGTGGGTGGGGACACAAATGTTTGTAGGTGTAAACATTGTGTGATTTTTTCCAAGTTCAACAGTTCAGTGACATCTGTAATATGAAGATCTATATTGTGCAATTATTGTTGACTCGTACCCAGCATGGTTCAAAATAGTAGCCGGCTATAGCCTGCATTTTCATGCCGCTAGCCAGCTAGTGTATATGTTTTATAATGTAGTGTAACATCTTACAATGTGGCGTAATGTTATAGAACATAGAAAACGTCTCACAACAAAGTGTGACGTCATATAACGTAGTGTAATGTAACGTCTTTAAACATAGCTTATTAACATCTTACAACACAGCGTGGTGTTGTATTAGCATCTTAAAACGTAGTGTAACTTCCAATGTAGTGTAACGTCTCACAGCCTAGCACGACGTCTACAGTAAATGAGACTCTTTTTTTGAATACGAGCTTATTAACTAAAACAATTCCTGGGTGGGCCTCTCATGGACTCGCATAGCAGGCAAATAGCCTGTATATCAAAATAGCTGGTACCATAAATGTACATATGCAAGACAGCCTACAAAAATATCTAAATCCAAAATATTTATTTTGAACCCTGCCCAGTCATCTTTGTATCACCTATGATCTTGCCCATCTGAAATTTATAGGGAGGAGTTTGCAAGTGCAATATGAAATGGAGGTTAATTTCAATGGTGCATTATGGGATATTCCCATCAGACACTGCAAACCTCAAATTTCCAGAGATGACCTGTAACCCAGGTTGCCAACCTGTGATCCCTCTTGTTGGGAACCACGACTGTACCGATTAATAGACCTTATTCAAAAATGGCCACCGAAATTAAAATTCTTTTATATACATATAAATTAGCCCTTATGAACTAATTTCCATGAAATTCAAAAGAATTTTTACTTTAAAACGAGGTCATAAGGGCTAATTAAAGCCTAATTTATATGCACATAATTATAAAATAATTATAATTCGGCGGCCATTTTTGAATAACATCTATAATAACCACATTGCAGGCTTCACTATTCTGTACTGTGGTCTTATAAAAAGGAATTTATTCTACACTACCTCGCTCCACTCCTGATTTCGAAGCCAACTTCTCCTCTTTGGCCATAATTGGAGAATCGAGAAGTAATGACACAGCATGTTCCAAACCATTTGTATCTTTAACAACATCCAACAGCGCTTCATCGCTATAAGCGCCCTTAAAAACTCCCTTCAGTATGTCTAATCTAAATTTCGTATCATCTTCCTCAAACAACGTAGTGTCATCCATTTTTAGTTCCCCATTACTGTAAAGCTCTTCAAAATCTTGTGTAGGTTTCGATGCGTCTGATGAAGCCTTGTTCATATCGGATCTGTGTGAAAACGTCGATATTACTGGAGAAATCTCATCTGGTATAGAACTTTCATCCTTGTTGTCGTTGGTATTCAATGTTGCCTTTTTATTCCCACCCGAACGCGAACGTTGTATGTCCTTTTCCCCTTGGTTCAGCGACCCTTCGGTTTCCAAATCTTTCTTAAAGATGGAACAGCGTCTTTTGTATTTAAAACAAGATAAATTGTCCATCGCAAAGAGCCACGAGGGAAAGAAACGTGAAGGGAAAATCACCCGGGTAAACGTAGCTGTGGTCGTTGTAGTCTTAAATCCGCCATTTATTTTTATATTTACCGTAATACATGCACTGTGCTTTCAAAGGAGAAGCAGAAGAATGTTTTATACATACACAGAAAAGGCTTCTCGGCAATCTCGGGTAATTCTGTACGGAATGTAATTAAGCTTCGTTCAGTCACTTTGAGCCCGCTCGCGGTTCTTTATAATTTGCCGTATCAGCATATTATATAGGAAATCACTACATTCAGTGATTACTCAAATGTAACATATTTTCCAATTACTGTACGGACTTACCAGCCATTTAAGAGAAACTAGACGGTCTATCTTTAAGCCAAAAGACCAAAAGAGAAAATAGTTCAGCCTTCGGTGTATAAAATAACTTGGTTATCACCTGCTACAACTTTAATACAAATGAACAGTACCTCAAGTTAAAAGTTACCGCCGCGTTTCCACCGCGTGGGATTGGTGAATGTCAGGCCTTTATTTGTTCCCGCAAAGGCCTGACATTCAGGTTAGGGATTGGGATTTTCAATCAATATAAACCCAACTTTTTATTACATCGGATCTGCCAGAAGGTCTACACGAGAAAGATCGTAGACTATCGTAGTATAATCGTCCGAAGCGGGTAATAGATGTATTTTAGCCAGTAGAAGTTAATTTTATTGTTTATGGGATTTCTATATCTAGTAAAAGCTTATAAATTGATCTGAGTACCAACGCATTTTAGGATTCAGTAGATTTGGGGGCAAAAAAATTAAATTTCCTTATTTCCTATCATTCCGAAGCCTTCCGAACACAAAGAGTGAAGTGTCCTAAGATAACCCTAAAAGGACCTAAATATCCCCGATGGACCCCAAACTTGTTGTCACATCAAAAGAACAAGATGGCTCTTGTATTGATGTTGGCCGGTGGTGTTGGGTTTATTCAAGTTATGTTTATCATTAATACGGTACAGAAGGTATGTCCTGGCCTGCGCGATTTTCCCGCCTTTCAACAAGCCATCAATATTATTCAAGTCAGTCCTATGATCTTCATGGTAGCCACCGCAATATGGTTCTTCTTCGTTGTGTTCCTGCCGGCCAAACTCGAGCACCCTTACTCGACGAAGGAAGGCCTCCTTCTCATCGCCGTGGCTTGCTACCTGTGGGTTAACGTCACGTTTAACTATTTCGCCGCCATGCTCACATCGCCTGGGCATCCATTAACACTACAGGAAATGGAAGAGGCCGGTTTGTGTTGCGACGATGACGGTGTCCCATGTCCGAAGTGCAACAGCGTGAAAACTGTGGAGACTCATCACTGCGGTACTTGTGGTAAATGTGTAACGATGATGTGTCATCACTGCCCGTTCACCAATAACTGTGTCGGTCTCGAAAACTACTCGTATTTTTTCCTTTTTATATGCTACAGTGTGGTCGGCCTTGTGTTTTCGCTGTACATGACTTGCGACCCTTTTTATCACTGTATGGTCTATTCAAGTGAGCACCTGTCTCTGTTGCCATGGTATCCACCTGGTGTATGTCGTCAGCTTGGTGACTACGCGGTCCTGTTCATACCAGTCGCGTTCATGGCCATGTTCGGTACTGCTATGTTTTGCCTACAGAGTGTTTTGCTCTTGTCCGACTTGTCGACCATCGATCTACTAACTAGTGCTCAACGATCGAGAAAGTGTGGCCTTTTTGGAAAAATGCTGTTGAAGCGGATAGTTGAAAACAGGAAACGCCGATGGCGAATAATGTTCTGTCATTCCCGTGAACACTGGTGGCAGTTTTTCATACCAAGTTTTAATGTTCCACCACGACATATGCAAACCGTTAAATTAATGGTTTGATCCGGTACACCATATTTCCTCCATTAACCCCCTCCCCTATTAGAGGGAGGGATGGCCGGGGTTTAATAGAGGAGGATTAGGTCAGAGTAAGTGAAAGACTGTAATCTAGGTAAAAGTACTGTAATCAACTGTCTAGTAATGCAGTTGTAGCCAGAAAATGCATGTTTTTCATTAGGGGGCAAGCTTAACCCTTTCATTGCCATCGGTGCCAGTTGGTACTTTTTATTTTTTACTCTGTCTAACGCCAGATGATTTTACTCATCAAGGGAAGACCTCCTGACATGGTGGGAGAGTGAATGGTGTGTGACTGTGGGATGTAATAGAAGGGGGGGAACCTAATGGGGTAGGGGCTCACCCCATTCCTACCTGGTGTTTGATCGGAGTGTTTTTGGCTGGCTGAGATGATTTTACTTGTCTAAGGCACCCTAGGTAGCAATTAGGTTAAATAACAAATGATTAACCCATTCCTGCCTTAGCCATCCCAAAATGCCCCCTTTATTGTTTTACTCTGTCTAATGCCAGATGATTTTTCTTGTCAAAGGGAGAACCCTCAGACATCCTAGGCAGCAATGGGTTAATCAGTGTATCAGTTTGAGCATAAAAAAATTAAATGACTTTCATTTTCTTAATATAGCAAGGTAATAGATATACTGCCGAAACAGAGAACATAGGAGTCTATTAAACGTTTAATTTTCTTACATTACCAAATTCAACTGGAAAGATGTTTGATGAGCATGATGTCAGACTAAAATCATCTGGTGTTAGCCAAAGTATAATTGCTCTACATGTTGAGGAATATAATTAACAGGGCCACCGAGGGGGGGCTAGGGGGCAAGTTGGCCCTGGGCTCCCAACTTGAGAAGGGCCTCCAAACATTTTTGAGATTTGAGTTTTTGACATAAGAAAGCACGAGGCCCAGAAAGCGTAAATAAAGATTAGTAACACTAACTTCATTTTTAGCCAACCCACAAAACAAATTGAGAATACATTCATGACCCTACAGCCCCCCCCCCCCCCCCCAAATCAACATGTGACATCATCAGGGGCCCACAATTTCTCTCATACGCCCTGATAATTGATATAAATTCCTTATTTGTTTAGTCTGCTAAGTTTAAGTGCTTGCCCAAGTATGATTTCACCAACCTTCATTGCATTAGCATATTCTTTGATAAAAACCTTCAGGAAATTCTTTTTCAGACAGACCTCGTACTCTGTTAATAAATAGGAAATACTACCAAAATCAGTAAAGTGCTCGTCGGGTCCAAAACAAGCCTAAGGCAAAGGGATGTAATCACGTGAGTGAAAGAATGCAGTATTTACGGCAAGTTTATTTCATATGGTTCTTTACTATGGCGGAGTTTGACGTTACATCTAAAGGACACAAACACTACCGTGGGAAGTCCACGACATATTTATATCGTGCACGTTACGTATAAGGCGTTGACTTGCGAGATCTTTTCAAAGATCGAAACGTCTTTGCTTACCTCTTTCACGTGATTACATTCCTTTGCTGACTAGAAAAAAATTCCGAAACAAGTTACCAAAACACGGTTTCAGAAACAAAAGTTTCCAGTGTATATATATGTTGAAAAGTTTCTGAAAACCAAGTTTCCCTGATTAGATCAGTTCTGTTTTTTTAAACAAGTTTCAGAAACTTTTTCGAAAATGTGTTTCGGAAACTTGTTTTTGAAACTATTGTTTCAGTGTATACCGGGCTTTTTAGGCTTGCTATTAACGCGTCGTCATTATTTTGGGTCCGACGAGCACTCTATTCATAGTCATTTTGGTAGTATAGTGCTGCAACCACAGCATATCATGCTTGGAATTTCCTAATGTCACTTGTTTGTTATTTATTGTTTATTTAATATTTATTTAATTGTACTCTATTTACCAATACGAATAACTGCGCTAGGAAAATTAAATAATTCGGCTCGCGTTGTAAATGCCCATATACAGTACATATATTGTATCTATTCACCGCTCATATATTGTATCTATTCACCTAACAAAATATATAATATATATGGAAGGCATAGTGACAGAATAGACTTATTTAATTTATTTGACAATTATGTACATGCATCACTTGCATCTTTAATTTGAGGTACTTCTAGGAAATAAATTATTGAATATCTCCATTTATTATCTATTTTGTCTGACTATTATTAATAGTGGTATTAAGCCTTGCAATGTAACGTAAGGTCTCACAATGTAATGTAAGGTCTCACAACGTAACGTAAGGTTTCACAATGTAACGTAACGTCTCACAATGTAACGTAAGGTCTCACAACGTAACGTAAGGTCTCACAATGTAACGTAAGGTCTCACAATGCAACGTAAGGTCTCACAATGTAACGTAAGGTCTCACAATGCAACGTAAGGTCTCACAATGTAACGTAAGGTCTCACAATGCAACGTAAGGTCTCACAACGTAATGTAAGATCTCACAATGCAACGTAAGATCTCACAATGTAACGTAAGGTCTCACAATGTAATGTAAGGTCTCACAACGTAACGTAAGGTCTCACAATGTAACGTAACGTCTCACAATGTAACGTAAGGTCTCACAATGTAACGTAAGGTCTCACAATGCAACGTAAGGTCTCACAACGTAATGTAAGATCTCACAATGCAACGTAAGGTCTCACAATGTAACGTAAGGTCTCACAATGTAACGTAAGGTCTCACAATGCAACGTAAGGTCTCACAATGTAACGTAAGGTCTCACAATGCAACGTAAGGTCTCACAACGTAATGTAAGATCTCACAATGCAATGTAAGATCTCACAATGTAACGTAAGGTGTCATAATGTAACGTAAGATCTCACAATGTAACGTAAGGTCTCACAATGCAACGTAAGGTTTCACAATGCAACGTAAGATCTCACAATGTAACGTAAGGTGTCATAATGTAACGTAAGGTCTCACAACGTAACGTAAGGTCTCACAATGTAACGTAAGGTCTCACAATGCAACGTAAGATCTCACAATGTAACGTAAGGTGTCATAATGTAACGTAAGGTGTCACAACGTAACGTAAGGTCTCACAATGTAACGTAAGGTCTCACAATGCAACGTAAGGTCTCACAATGTAACGTAAGGTCTCATAACGTAATGTAAAATCTCACAATGCAACGTAAGGTCTCACAATGTAACGTAAGGTCTCACAATGCAACGTAAGGTCTCACAATGTAACGTAAGGTGTCATAATGTAACGTAAGATCTCACAACGTAACGTAAGGTTTCACAATGTAACGTAAGGTGTCATAATGTAACGTAAGGTGTCATAATGTAACGTAAGGTGTCATAATGTAACGTAAGGTGTCATAATGTAACGTAAGATCTCACAATGTAACGTAAGGTCTCACAATGTAACGTAAGATCTCACAATGTAACGTAAGGTCTCACAATGTAACGTGAGGTTTCACAATGTAACGTAAGATCTCACAATGTAACGTAAGGTCTCATAATGTAACGTAACGCCTCACAACGTAATGTAAAGTGTTTTTCTTTTTGAAATGCTATGGTATTTCATTTAGCCCTCTGGATTTTGATTTCCCTGAATCTCATCTGTGTGACTGGATCTACGGACACTGGTGCCATTGATCAAAGTGAAAAGGTGGTAAACTGCCAAGACTAATTTTGATAGCGAAATACTGACGTTTCGAGCGGAGCCCTTCATCAATATTAAATCTCGCCAGTTTACCACCTTTTCACTTGGATCTATCCAAAACACTGCCTACACAGCACGTTTTTTACACTGGTGTAAATGTTTGTTTCCTCTGGACTACTACGACTATGTAGAGTAGAGTGGAGTGGAGTGGAGTGGAGTGGAGTGGAGTGGAGTGGAGCAGAGCAGAGCAGAGCAGATTGAAATGGAGTATTGAGTGGAGTAGAGTAGCATAAAGTAGAGTAGAGTAGAGCAGATTGAAATGGAGTATTGAGTGGAGTAGAGTAGCATAAAGTAGAGTAGAGTAGAGTAGAGTAGAGTAGAGTAGAGTAGAGTAGAGTAGAGTAGAGTAAAGTAGAGTGGAGTAGAGTCGGGTGGGGTAGGCTAGGGTCAGGTGAGGTGGAGTGGAGTAGAGTACAGTACAATACAGTGCAGTACACACCTTACCTCTGACAAGTCATTACGTAGGCACAAGCTATTTAATACTGCCTAAGTTACATTCTACGTCTTCGTATCACTAGTGTATGATCATTAGCGAGTCTTCATGGCAATCAAGTTTCTCATCATATCAAAACTGTTTCCATCAGGCTGGACCGAGATAACTTCATTGGAACTATTGATAACAGACAGAAATCCCATGTCATCAAGTCCTATAACAGTCACTTGTTCCCCATTCCGATTCTCTAGTGTTACCTGTGTATCGCTACACATATAGAAGAAAACAAAACAAAACGTAAAACTTTGAAGTGCCTATGAAACGAAAATTAAGTTTGTCTCATTTGAAGGAACACTTACAATGACAAAGTAACATCATTTGCAGTTTTTTGTTTCCTCGCTTCATTTATGAGATATTTCAGTTTGTTTGATATGTAAATGTAACATGTTGTGACGTACATGTGCATTACGACTTATCGAAGAAGGTTATATTTTTTTGCTATTATCAAACCAAACCTAATTCAAATGTAATGTGATGTAAGTAATATATCACACGAGAAGCCGTTTATTATCTGATTTGAAAACACCGAGAAGTGTGTTGAAAAACGAGGCGATATATGGTATAGCTTCTCAAACAAATTAGTATTTAAAGAGAAATTTGAGGTAAAACTTAATTAATGGGCGTTTATTACCACATTTCACAACAACGTCTCGGTAACTGATTTCCATTGTTTGCCTCATGAATTATTAATGAGTTTGAGAATGTAATGTAAAATGTGATGTCATGTCATGTGACGCAATATAATATACTGTAATGCAATGTAATGTGCTGCAAAGTACTGTAATGCAATGCAAAGTACTGTAATGCAATACAATGTAATGTAACGTAACACAATGTAATGTAATGTGACGTAATTCAATGTAATGTATTGTAATGTAATACAATGTAATGTAATGCAATACAATGTAATGTAATGCAATACAGTGTAGTGTAATGTAACACAATGTAGTGTAATGTAATGTAATACAATCTAACGTAATGTAATGTAAGTAATATATCATACACGAGAAGCCGTTTATTATCTCATTTGAAAACACCGAGAAGTGTGTTGAAAAACGAAGTGATAGCCGGGTTTTTTAACTCACCTCGAGGTGTTTTTAAATCAGATAATAAACGGCTTTCGAGTGTATGATATAGCTTCTCAAACAAATCAGTATTTAAAGAGAAATTTGAGGTAAAACTTAATTAATGGGCGTTTATTACCACATTTCACAACAACGTCTCGGTAACTGATTTCCATTGTTTGCCTCATGAATTATTAATGAGTTTGAGAATGTAATGTAAAATGTGATGTCATGTCATGTGACGCAATATAATATACTGTAATGCAATGTAATGTGCTGCAAAGTACTGTAATGCAATGCAAAGTACTGTAATGCAATACAATGTAATGTAACGTAACACAATGTAATGTAATGTGACGTAATTCAATGTAATGTATTGTAATGTAATACAATGTAATGTAATGCAATACAATGTAATGTAATGCAATACAATGTAGTGTAGTGTAATGTAACACAATGTAGTGTAATGTAATGTAATACAATCTAACGTAATGTAATGTAAGTAATATATCATACACGAGAAGCCGTTTATTATCTCATTTGAAAACACCGAGAAGTGTGTTGAAAAACGAGGTGATAGCCGGGTTTTTTAACTCACCTCGAGGTGTTTTTAAATCAGATAATAAACGGCTTTCGAGTGTATGATATAGCTTCTCAAACAAATCAGTATTTAAAGAGAAATTTGAGGTAAAACTTGTCTTAATTTATGGTCGTTTATTATATTTACCACATTTCACAAAAACGTCTCGGTAACTGATCTCCATTGTTTCCCTCATGAATTATTAATGAGTTTGAGAATGTGATGTAATGCAATGTAATGTAATGTAACGTAACGTAATGCAATACAATGCAATGTAATGTAATGTAATTGTAATGTAATGCAATACAATGTAATGCAATACAATGTAATGTAATGTAATGGCTTTTCCAATAGCTATAACATTTATACCTGTGAAGCCACATCTGATGATACTTAGCCAAAAAGTTCTCTGGACCATTTTCTTGAAAATCATCTAGTAATCTTTCCATGACATTGATTATTCTGGCTAGAAGTTGCTCCCTGGATAATTTTCTCAAGTTGTTTTCGCGAAGGTGGTTTTCTCTTTCCAATATATCATTAATGCAAGTTGTTGGTTCACTGTTGTCCAAATTCACTCCAATCCCTATAGTATACATAAATTTGAAATAAAAGAGAAGATTTAACACAGTAATAGCCTTGCCTAGTAGGCGCCCCGTTATATGTGGCCGTTTGGGAGACTGGATGAGGCGACTGGGGAGAGGGCATCCAGTCTCCCAAACGGCCACACACGGTAATAATATTGAAAATCTGACTGCCCCAACTGAAAGGACTGGAGGCTAATCATCCCTACTTGCAGCCAGTGGCTGAATTTGCGAAGGACGCAGATCAACGTGGCCGTGTCGAGGCATATCAAAGGCGCTCAAAGCAGCCGCCATCGACACAGTTCAGACCACGGATCACAGCTAAGATGTTAGGTGTTGATTTTATGGAGGGAGGAAAACCGGAGAACCCGGCGAAAAACCCTCGAAGCACAGGAGAGATCAACTACAACTCTACTCACATGAGTCCAAGCCCGACAACGGAGTCATTCCCAAGCGGTCACCCATCCAAGTACTAACCCCGTCTAACCGGGCTTAACTTTTTGGTGAGAGGCAGCGCGCTAACAGCGTGCTCCCGAATCTGAGAATCGAACGCAAAGTCTGCGAGTCGGTTCTCTGACCACTGAGCTACGGTCCACTTTGGAAAAGACTGATGCGAGAAGAGCCATTGAAACTACCATGTCTTAAAATCACTCCCAAAGTGTGGTCTTTGTATTTATACTTCACAATCTTACGTTCACAACCTCTTGATGTTTTTAATCATGATGTTTCATCAGATTTTTGCCTCGATACTAAAGTTCCCTGTCCCCCCAAAATTGGTACCTCGCCCCAGGCCATCAAACGTTGGAAATTTTCCTTGGGGTATGGTATGGTTACATCTGCAATGTGCGGTTTCGTGTAGTTCAAGCAATTCAAAGATATACAAATCGAAACGAAAATATCGAACGTAGGAGTCTAACGTTTCGAGCGAAGACCCTTCGCAGAGAGAAAAGGCCTTCGCTCGAAACGTTTGACTCCTGCCTTCAATATTTTTGGCAGTACTCAAACCTTACTATATTTCGATTTGTATTTCAACACTGCCTACACAGCACACTACTTCTTTTTTTCACTACTTTTTCAATTCAAAGATACGACTGATTTTCCGTTTTCTCCCACATACGTGTGACGTCATTGCTTAAATTTGCATAGGTGTTCTTCCAAAAATAATCTTAAACAAAAGGTACGCTATGCGTACACGTATCTGCGCCAAATCTTGTAAGATCTTGTATGATCAGATGATCAGATCTTGGATCGAAAATCTTGTAAGATCTTAAGAAAAATCTTATAAGATTTTTCTTACACGATCTTACAAAATCTTATAAGATAATTAAAGAGAAAGTACACGTTCTCTGACCAAAATCATTTTTTATCATGACTCACAAAAACTGTGGTAGATCACACTCACAAGTTTACTATAAGTCACGTTAAAAATACTTACCAGTTTTATCAGCAATATCCCCTGTCTTCGAAAATAATGTGTTTTAATGCCAAACTTTGTCGGAAATATAGAATTTAACGGCTAACAGCCGTATTGGGATATATCTTCATTGCAGTTGAGCCGCCGGATACCGCGTATTTAAAGTATACCTCTGAATCGCCTGTAGGTTTGTACCATGCACGAAACGTCTACAGTTAGATAGAGCGTTAAAGTCTGTACAACATATGTGAATTAGAACAAATCGTATAGAATAGCAACGGAGAAAAGTCTATTTGAACTGAGATGAGCGCAAATATCAAATTGCATTATTATGCTATCACTTAGTTGGTGTACGGTCAAACGCAATAAGTATCCCTGAATCGTCTGTAGGTTTGTGCCATTCACAAAACGCATACAGTTAGATAGAACGTTAAATTATGTACAAGATATGTGAATTTGAAAAAATCGTATGGAATAGAACCCTGAAAATCGTAGTATTTTAATCCAAAACTTTGTCGCTTCGGAGGACATCGTGATATGGCGACGAAATATTGTAAACACGATCGGTAGACTCGTTTCCATCTACCAAACTGACATTTCACTCTGATTTCAGCAAATTCAGCCAAATTCCTGAGTCCTGACGTTGTCGACATCTTTTCAGTGTATCTATAGTACGCTGGAGTGCTCTGATCGTTCATTGGCTAACCGAGTTAACAAACCTCCTTAACAGCACGATAGCAATATATCTGCGGCGCAGATACAAAAACTGAAGAGACATTTCGTTTCATACATAGGCACTTTAAAATTGAAAAAGTTTTGACTTTTCTGAACGTGTCTCAATACTTCAGTGATTAATTGAGAACAAACGTGCAGATTAATATGCAAACATACCGATAACAGCGTAAAGTATTTTCCCTTGAACTGACGAATTCACAAGAATTCCTCCAATTTTAGTGTCTCTTCCAAAGTAAATGTCGTTAGGCCATTTGATCCGCAAATCAACATCCTACGGATAAAAAAACAAACCTTGTTATTTTTTTCCAACATTTATGCCATCCCAAAATAATAGTGAAAAAGAAAGGACTGGGGATTAACCGGCCATGCTTACTGGCAAACGTTCTGCGCCTGCGCGGGCTTTAGTCCAAAAAAGAGCGGGAAATTACAATCTCGTACCCAGACCCACGCGTTCCCATACTCACACGAGGCTCTGGTAACAGCCATTTCAGGGCCCGTTTTGATTGGCTAATCCAATGCGCATGCTCGACTAGAAATCGTTGCCTGATCTTGCCCAGGTTTATAAATATCACTTCAGCCGAAGTTGAATATGCCACAATGAACAAAATACTCTCAACTTGGTAGTTTTTTTTATGCAGGGATGTGATATTTTAGCCTCCAATGCCGATGATAGGCTTTCATGTTGACGACTTTTGAACGGTTCCGAGGGGGAAAGCGGCGAGTATCAAATGGCGTGGCACATTGCGCGCGGCATCTTGTCAGTTGTGGAACAAAACGGTTAGTAAGTTCAGAACTACTCATCATTAAAATATATTGTGTACGTATGTTAACACATGTTGAATAAGCTTTCATTTGATGTATAGTTCAAGTTTTTCCGTTTTGTAAAACTTGTTAAAATGTCCAAATGTGCGAACCGCTGTTCGAAATAATATTACAAATATTAAACAGGAAATTGACTTCTCACAAGCGTTAAACAGAATTTTATATATTTTTTTAAATATTTAACGCACAATATTGAGAGATATACCAAAGAGAAGCTATTGAAAAATGCTATTTGGGGTAGAAATTTCAAGTTTTTAGCTAAACGGAAAATATTTTTTAAATGGGAAAACTTCTGTCATTTAATTCATTGCGTGAATGTGTTAATAAATATTAAATAAATCAGTAATATTGTTGACTTCTAAGGTATCTTTATAAACCCTCTGAACACTAAAATCTCTTTTACTCTATAATTACTCTGGCTATATAACGCCAGGCGATTCTACTCCTCACGGAGAGGTCGCTCAGTAAAGGATTTAAAACTAAAACTTGCTGTGAACGTTGAGGCTTTAGTATTTTATTACTCTGGCCAACGCTAGGCGATTCTACTCGTCAGTCGTCACTGCCTGGGAGATCGCTAGGGTTAAAATAAAAGCTATAAATTCCAATGTGAAGTCCTCCAAATTCTCTTGCTTTGGTTTGCTTTGGCTAGAAAGCCGCAAACGTTTCAAAAGCTTCATTATAAGATGCATTCGAAGTCAACAATAATAATATTATTTGATTTAATAATCAAATGACAGACATTTTCCCATTTTTAAAATATTTTCCGTTTAGCTAAAAACTTGAAATTTCTACCTCAAATAGCATTTTTTAATAGCTTCCCTTTGATATATCTCTCAATGTTGTGCGTTAAATATTTAAAAAAATATATAAAATTCTGTATTAACACTTGTGATAAGTCAATTTCCTGTTTATTTGTAATATTATTTCGAACAGCGGTTCGCACATTTTGGACATTTTAACAAGTTTTACAGAACGGAAAAATTTGAACTATACATCAAATGAAAGCTTATTCAACATGTGTTAACATACGTACACAATATATTTTAATGAAGAGTAGTTCTGAACTTACTAGCCGTTTTGTTCCACAACTGACAAGATGCCGCGCGCAATGTGCCATGCCATTTGATACTCGCCGCTTTCCCCCTCGGAACCGTTCAAAAGTCGTCAACATGAAAGCCTATCGGCACTAGATGCTAAAATATCACAACCCTGCATCAAATAACTACCAAGTTGAGAGTATTTTGTTCATTGTGGCAAATTCTAACGTCGGCTGAAGTGATATTTATAAACCTGGGCAAGATCAGGCAACGATTTCTAGTCGAGCATGCGCATTGGATTAGCCAATCAAAACGGGCCCTGAAATGGCTGTTACCAGAGCCTCGTGTGAGTATGGGAACGCGTGGGTCTGGGTACGAGATTGGGGAAATTATTGTTATTCTGTTAAAAACGAATTGACTTGGAATTCTACATGTTTGGTGTTGTGGGTGAAACACACGCACACGCTTCATTCGGAGTAAGTTTGGTTTGATAATAGCAAAGATATATAAGCTTGTCCAATAAGTCATTATGCACATTTATTATATGGCACAAGTTACTTCCGTTAAAATCGTGTGTTCCCATTGGCTGAGACGCGTCACGTGCCGGTCGATAATTTTCCGTAATCGACCGGTCGATTACGGATTTTGGCAGACATGTTGTTTGCAACTAAACAATGAAAGAAAACCGAAAAAATTTTGTGAATTCAGTAACCTGAGGACTAAATTATGTATGAGTGGGACGATGAGCAATCTGGCAGCGAGTTTTAGGATTCCGAAAGCGATGACAACAAGAGCAACAACATTGAAAACGATGAGTTTATGTCACAAGCTCGAAGTGACACTAAACTGACTAAAGTACGTATCATGACAAGGTATAAATGTAAGGTATGTTGTTTCAAAATGCCATATAATAAACTTCTTATTAACCTCGTCCGCTTGATCATTACGGAAAATATCAGACCTCGCTCTTTATGCACAGACCTCGCCCTACGGGCTCGGTCCGTACTGTCAAGACCTCGGTCTGATATTTTTCCGTAATGACCGCGCTCTCGGTTAATAAGAAGTTAGTAAGTGATCAGAATATATGGAACTTAACTATCAAATAAAATGAAATATCTCCAAAACGAAGCAAGAAAACGAAAAACCGCAATTGATGTTACTTTGTCATTTTAGGTGTTCTTTGAAATATGATAAACTTAATTTTCGTGTATAAATACTTTTATTATATGGCAGCAGCGCTGAGAGGTCCGAATACGGAAATCCTATAATTTGATTGGTTCATAAGCGGTCGGATATTTCCCGTATCCGCCCGCTCAGAGCGGAATCTGCCGGTTCGGGACCGTAAGTTTTATAAACAAAATGGCAGTCATGTCCGTATATGCAACAAGATGGATTATAATTTCAGAACTACTCATTATTGAAATGTATTATATAAAATAGAGTGTTTTATTGATTTTTCCGCCACTAATAAAAGTGATAATCTCACATGTGCGATTATTTATGATAATCGCACATGTGACGATTATCGCTGAATCAGCATTGTAGTTTAACGCAATTTTTGCAAGGCAATAGGACAATTTTTTTATATAATAAACAGAACAATACATGGATGCTTGGAAATATGAAATTTATTTCTCGTGTTGACCAGGATATGTCACTCGTTCGCTTCGCTCACTCGTGAGATATCCTGGTCAACACTCGAAATAAATTTCATATTTCCGCATATCCATGTATTATTCTTTATATATCGTGCAGGTATGTTTTTAGAAATTTTATAAGCTTTCATTTCAATATAGTTCGAGTTTCCACGTTTTGTGAAAGTTTTTAAAATGTCCAAAAGGTTCGTAACATTGTTCGTAATAATATAACATTTACTTCTCACAAGTATTAGAATTTCAGATGATTTCTTATTCAACTACTTAACGTACGATCTTGAGCAATATGTCAAACAAAAGCAATTGAAAAATACTATTTGGGGTAGAAATTTCAGGATTCTAGCTCTACGAAAAGTTCTTTAAAAATGGGAAAATATCTGCCATTTTCGTTTAGTTCGCAAGAAAGATGGGTCGAGTTTTCACAGAACGTTCACAACATTTATAATAAACTACTTATTGACCTCGCTTGTTCGGTCTGTACTAGTGAAATATCGGACCTCTGTTTTTTGCACAGACCTCAACTCGCTGCGCTCGTCTCGGTCCGTACTAAAAAAACATCGGTCCGATATTTCACTAGTACAGACCTCACGCTCGGTCAATAAGTAGTTATTATTTTACCTCATAATTTTGTATTCCTCGGACAGCTTCAACAACAGCCAATGCAGCCATGTGCTGTAAAAACGGAAGACGGCCGCCAAGGTGTGAGTCAAGATGGACTTGCAAAGGAAACGAAAATGATAAACAGCCATCTGGGGACAGCCAGTCATTACCACCTCGTCCTGCGAAATTATAAGAATGAATAGTTTGTTATCAGAATGAGCATGCAGTTAAGAATAAGGATGTCACATGAGAGAGGTCGTAGCTCCTCGAAGTGATCTTGATAAAAGTCTAGGAAGGAGTTTAGCACACGAGTTTAACATGCAGCATTCTCGTCCCCAGAGGCCAGGGGCGGATTTAGGGTACGTCAAGCACGTCATGCGACGTAGACAAAAATCCCAGACTAATTTGTTCATGAATTAATTAGTTGGAAAAAATTTTTTCCAAAATTTCATTTTCGCACGTATTTAGCGCTATATCGAGGAAAATTGAATAATTCTCTGACTCAGCCCCCCTCCTCGGCTGGAGGACACTTAGTGTCTTGGTCTACTTCATGTAGCCTGAACGAAACTGTTCATACGGTAGGTATAGAGAGGGATGTCATTCACTCCATTTACAAATGTGGATAATTAGACTACGTCAAAATGGCCGTCTACGTCGAAATAACGAGCACTGATTGGACAAAGACAATAGAGGTACGTCGGAAGTAGATAGTCTACGTCGGAAGTAAAATATTTTGACGTTCTTTGGCTTTTGATTGGCTAGCAAAGGATATTTGACGTACACGGACTACGGCAAGAGTGCAAGACTACGGCATAACTAAGCTATCTGAGCCGGCAGTCAAACTTCAGCTTGAGACTGTCACGGAACTTGTAGAGAATGCTCTACACTACAGAGTGGAAACGATGAATATTTGTTGAAGGCGATCTGTTGCGATTTGACAAAGAAACTCTAATCGTGTGGTTTCCTCGTGGGTCAAGAGTTTTCGGCGCAGATATTTGGCAAGACATTACATCGGGATATCGACGCGGAGGCATATATTCTTCAGTATGCTAAAGCTGTTTGTTGAACGAAAGTTAAGAAACGTTGTATGGTGAGTGGATACTATCTTATCTTTAGTTCCCTCAGACTTGTGCAACCGTGAAAAGCGTAAATTATTTAAATTAGATGGGATATGTAGAGCTCGAGTATATTTATGAATAATTCATAATTATTGAGATAATGAGATGTGTTACAAATATAAGTAAGTAATCCATCACTGAATATTATAATTAAATCTTACTGTAGCCGAAAGTTTGTAGCAATTTTAGATCAATAGCGACAGAATATAAATCATTTTTAATATACAATTTTAAAAAAATGTAAAAATTCATTTATTAAAAAAAGGCAGCAATTAGGTTTATATACTAGAAGTTACTATTGCAAGGAAGTGCTGCCTGGTACAAAATTGGATAAGGGTGTAAAAGAAAAAAAGCCTTGTGTTTTTAAGGTTGTTAGTAGTTACTTGTTTAATAGCAGTGGCATTTATACCAGAACCCTGATTATGGCGGACGAGCTGGTGCTTCTCTTGTTGTACCATATTTACAATTGAATATATTTATGGATAACAAAACAAAAAGTCAATGATTTCATTTTCAAGTAATAGTCAATTTTATCCATATATTATAACCCTTTTCGAAGGTATTGCCATGTTACTATGGCAACACTGAAAACACCTAAACATCAATGGTTTTGTCCATAAATTTCTGATGGCTTGATCAGAAGCAGGTGAATTTATAAATAATACTTTAAAATTTAAAAAAGGTTTTTTGTAAATTATTTTAATAAATTTAAAAAAAAATTATTTAAAGTTACGGTGGCGCGAAGCTATGAATTTTATCTTCGAGTGGTGAAAACAATATTTTACGAAGAGGGAAGCAAATGAGTAAAATATTGTTTTAGCCAGAAGAAGATAAAATTCATATCTTCAAGCCAATGTGTAATTTTCTTTGTATAATAATTATATAGAAACAACACAATAAAAGTTCAATTCGGTTAGTATATCTTTACTAGTGAGGGTATCAAAATGTCACTGTATATTTGCACTCGCTTCTATATAATAAATTTAAAATGCAATTAAAATATGTAAACACAAAGTAATTGGCACAATGGTTGCATCAAATTACCTTTAATATGAACATAGAACAATTATAACAAATGTGTAAGACATCTGTTTAACTTTAATACATTTAAATGCTAAAATAGCACTTGAATATCAACATTGAAATTGCATGAATATTAACATTAATAACGATTACAATAGAAATAACACTTTAAAGAAAAGCTACTCATTATAACAAGTCATGCATGAACTACTATTAGTTTATATAACTAGTAACAATCTATACGTAGTTATAGTTTCTCCTTCAGGCTCAATCATTGCTCAATACTCAATATCTATAATCTTGTTATCGACATTAATTATCAGTGACAGAAATCCCTCACGAGGAATGAGATCATTGTTAAAAGCATTCAAGTACATGTTGTCTCCTTGTACTAAGCCATTGTCGATGGTTGTCGATGGTTGTCGAGTTCCACTCGATAACTGGAATAGTTTGTGCTGTTAACAGCGCCGATAAACTCATGAAAGAACACTGCTTTCCTCGAGACTGGCCACTGAAACCTTCATGGCCTTGATGAATACTTCCACGAGAAAGTAAAGACATTATGTATTTGTTCTTACCGTGAATTTTCTGTCGAGGAAGAAACTTCGAGAAGCTCTGAATATCGAAGGCAACGTGGTAGCGGAACATGCGCACTGAGTCCCATCAGCTTATATATGGATGACGTAATGCCGACAGACAAATAAAAATTTAACAAATCGAGATCTGATCGCCTATATATAGCTCGGAAAAAGGACTGGGCACGAGGCAACGTCAAGAATAGTGAGCTGCCTCCCTTCGGTCGGCAGCAATTATTTCATCATATATTATATATATATACTGTAGAAGATGCTGTAAAAACTTTTGGCAGAGTGCTCGATGGGAATCCAGAGCATATTATAGTTAAAGTTCAAAGACTCAACAGGTTATTATTGTTTTATATATATATATACAGTATATATGTGAAATAGTAAAATGTACTTTAAACAAAACAATTTTCTAGGCTATATCTGAGCTAGCATATTCATCTCTTCTCTATACTAACAATGTTATATTAAGTTAATATAACAGTAAATACCTTCTTGGGCTTATTATGCAACATCGACAATTTAGATGTTGTGTAGTGGGCTCGAGGTGGTATATATTGTCCATAGTTTGTTAATTATTAATTATTAATGTATACACCAAACAAGCAAATTTTGAATTTTGCTTTCTTGTAGATTCCCCATCACCGTAAATTATTATTTTCTTTTTTCATATCTATTTGTACTATCTATATTATCTTGCAATGAAATAAAGTATTTATATATACAGTATATATATATTTCTGGGGGGGAAAAGAGAAAAAAAAGTACTTGGTAGTTACTAGTTAGTATGTATGAGTATGACTTGGAATGATGTAGAGAGGTGAGCTTCTCTATATGTCCATGAAATGTCCCATGTGGTCTTTTGATACTAAAATGACTTCTAATCAGACAGTCTCTGGCTGGATAGAGTAGATAAGGGGTAAAGTATTAAGTAGTTAAGAATTAAGATGACTAGGATGATGTAGAGAGATAAGCTCCTCTATGCCCATGAAATGTCCTATATGGTCTATTCATAATGCTTCTTCTAATCAGACAGTGTCTGGCTAGTATGTGTTAAGGCTAGTATCTGGTGCCCCAAGACCAGACAGCTTGGCAGCTAAGGGATTGCACTTGCAGCAAGTGGCTGCAATTGACCTTACAAAATATGTTGGAGCCTTGGCTGTCCATGTTGGATTCACTGTACAACAGTGATTCATAGGCATGCTGATGAGCTCTGACATGGAGCAAAACAGTCCTAAAAAGTTGTCTCCAATAATGATAAAAAAAATACAAAAGCACAAGTCCTTAAAAAATCATAAAATGTTGTATAAAAAACACAAGTTAAAACTGTAAGATTTTGCTAAACAGTCTTGCCAGAATGCAGGAAATGCCATTTCAGGGAACCAAATTTTAAAAATTTCCGGGGGGGGCATGCCCCCGGACCCCCCTAGAAATAATATTTCAAGGTTTTGACGTACTCTGAAAAATTCCTGGATCCGCCCCTGCCAGAGGCCACGATCCTTTTTCGGCAGGCGCCTAAAACTAACTTCGCAATATAGTTAAGGTTGGATATATTGCCGAAACATGGAACGCAGGAGTCGAATTAACGTTTCAAGCGAAGGCCCTTCGTCACGTTTCTCTCGGACAAAGGCCCTTCGCTCGAAACGTTAGACTTCTATGTTCCATGTTTCGGCGGTATATCCAACCTCAGTGGCGGATTTAGCGGGGTGTCAGGGGGGTCCTAAGGGATTCTCACTGACTGCTCATTTAGATTCAACCGCGCGCGGACGGGAGAGTTCTGGGGAATGAAATCCGCGAACGGCTGATGGAGCGCAGCGACCGAAGCGAAGGACACTGTTGGCCTACAGGGGAGGTGGGTGGTGCGTTTTCCGAGAGAGCCTCCAATAAGCGTCTTCTTCCACGTTCCAATTTATTCGTAGCTACCCTGTTTTATAGCTTCTATGTGTATGTATAATTATTCTGAATACCTTCAAATGTCAAGAGGCCGTTTTCCAGGGCTTTTTCTCCCTTTCCGCGCGATTATCTGACTTCGCAGTCAATGAGAATACTTCGATTAGGCTAATACCCAGCGGCAAGCGGCCACTATTACGCTTGTCTAAAAATAATCCACTATATGTATAGATAATAGCATGGTTTCGAGTGCAATTTGGAAAAAAACATGCACGAGTGAGTTTTTCAAATACTGTCAAAATAGCACGAGTCCGAAGGACGAGTGCTATTTGAAGTATTTGAAAAACTCACGAGTGCATGTTTTTCCAAATTGCACGAGAAACCATGCTATTACTTATTAATAATATACATGAAAAAATGTTCAAAACAACTGTACTAACATTTTAACGTACGTGTTTAGCCGTCCACTCCTCGCATATTTATTTGTTAAAAAACGCTTCGCTTCCTTTACTATACTTGAAAAAGTTTACTCGAGGCATAAAGAAGCTTCTGGTCTTCTTGTAGGTAATTCACTTGGCAATATTAAAGCATAACTAGCTTCAAATTTGAACAAATTATCCCCAAAACCGCCGAATCTTGGCCGCCATCTTTGTTTGTTTTGTGTCGGGAAAAATCTGCTGTACAATCAATTTGATTGGTTCTTAGTGATAACAGATTTTTGCACTGTGATTACAGATTTTTGCACTGTGATTACAGATTTTTGCACTGTGATTACAGATTTTTGCAATGTGATTACAGATTTTTGCACTGTGATTACAGATTTTTGCACTGTGATTACAGATTTTTGCACTGTGATTACAGATTTTTGCACTGTGATTACAGATTTTTGCACTGTGATAACACAATTCTGCACTGTTGTTTGGGATTAACTGCACTGGAATCAGCCAATCACAGTCGAGATATTTTTTCATGTATATTATTATACATATAATACGAAGTACGCCTTACGCTACAAGCGCCGCTTGGCCATGTAACCGATTTTTACATTACAATGACATAAAGGAGTTGCAGTATTTGTATGTAAACACCAATCTATCCTGTTGTTAAATTGTATTGTGTTGAGTCAAGTATATATTTATATATATACCACAGTATATATTCCTAAAATGTGTGAAAAGTCCTGAAAATTTTGTTTTTTGTGTAATATGACCTTTTATATTCTTCAGAATTCTGTAAAATCGCAAAATGCAGTAAATTACATTTCAGGGACTCTCGATTTCAAAATTTTCCTAGATCTAAATTTTTTCTAGATCCGCCCCGGAACCTCACCAGCCCGTGGGTCACTTTCTTGTTCTTACCACGTTGTGACGTCATCTGCGCATCTATAACTGAACAGTCAACGGCAAAATGGAATCTATTTGTTAAATGATTAAATGTCATTTAAAGTATATTTTTGTACAGTTTTCAACAAAATTTCTCCGGCTTCGGCAACGGCTACAGAAATACAGTAATACGCAACGAACTACAGAAGAAGAAGTGGGAAGGTATTTCCATTTTAACTGTTTATATTAGTTTCAATACCTTTGCCCAATGTTTGCTGTCTACCAACAACAACAGGTCCACATCCTCTTGGTAATTTTTGGACGAGCTTTACACTCCTGTATTGATAGAACGAGAAAAGATATCGTCAATTTAAATATATTAAAAAATCGAGTCAAAACCTGAATTGAAATTCAAGAATCATAAATATCATTTTGATCTGTGTGATATTCACGATAATTTTAAAGTGTCACTAAGACGAAAAAATCATGAATCTAGTGTTGATACAAGTAAACTATAATTTCCAAATGAGGAATACCGGCGTTTTCAGTTTCTCAAAATATTGTCTCGTTCTCGAGATATTTAAGTTTCTGAAACATGTAAATTAGGTGCCTCGTGACGTCATTTACTCACACAGGCAAAAGTAAGATTTACAAAATGAGTAATATATCTGAAACTAAGAAGTAGTTTGCACAAGTATATAGTTATCATAAAAGTACACTCCACTGTGCGCATCATGTTGTTGCTACGGAAACCGTTTAGAAACACGAACCTTTTTACTAAAACTTAAAATATTAATTGTTTGTTTCTTTTCAAAAGAATGTGATAATTGAAACATTCGAAATACAATATCTGTGTGTCTACAAATATTCATGTCAATGTATTGCAGTAAAAGTTGTTTTATGGAGAAAAAATAAACATTTTTAACAAGGCGCCTGTTTGCAAACGGTATCCATGGAAACAACACAATGTGAACGTTGGAGTGTATTTTCCCCATAATTATTCTGGTGCAAAGTTTGAATTGTTTCTACTTCATAGTTTCAGATATATTACTCATTTTGTAAATCTTATTTTTGCCTGTGTGAGTAAATGACGTCACGAGGCACCTAATTTACATGTTTCAGAAAATATCTCGAGAACGAGACAATATTTTGAGAAACTGAAAACGCCGGTATTCCTCATTTGGAAATTATAGTTTACTAGTATCAATACTAGATTCACGATTTTTTCGTCGTAGTGCCACTTTAATCATGTGAACTTGAATTTCAGTCCACGAAGTTTTTCAATTTTGCGTCATGGTGACACTGTGCCCTTAATATCTCGAAAAGTACATGCCACATTTCTTTCGTTTTTTATAAATTGGTTGTTTAGACTACGAGCTTCACATTTGTTCTATCGGAAATTTTCACTTCACAGACACTTTGAGAGCGACCCTAGCCGCTTACGTTGTAATGGGAGATAAACATATACAATGATAAACATTGATATCCATTGTGTTTTTATCATGAATTATTAATGACGTTTTTCGTTTGTTTTTGCTGTACAAGCTGTCGTAAGTTAAACTCAGAGAGAAACTCTGAGCTCCAGACGCTCGAACTCACAACTTTCCGAATGCCAGCCAGTCCTTCAGATTTAGGCTGGCGAACGGCGAATTTCGCCGGTGGTTGAGCGGATTTTGTAGCAAATTCGCCGTGTCTCCATCGTATTTTGCCGTCGCTGGATAAATAAATAATCCATGAATGATTTTAAATTCCCCAACGCGTGTTTTGAAACCCGTTTTGTGTGAAAATGTTCGAAGTAAACTTGCTCTTCCCGCCATATTGAATTATACCGCGCTGGAGTCTGGGATCTACCATTACTTTACCTATATTATATCATATCCGACTCAGTTGTATGGCATTTTTTACCTCTGAAATGGCTGGAAATGGCATTTGAGAGCTTCAAAATTTCCCGGGGGGCATGCCCTTCGGCCCTGATTCTCCGGGTCATCTATTTCATTCTCCAGACCCTTTCACAAAAACCTGAAACGCTGGCCAGCCCATGCAGATGCTAGACCGAGGTTGTTTTTCGATATTTATACCCTGGGAACTAGCCAAACCGTACGTAACTAACATAGAATTATTCATGAGTTTAAGATACAAGCACCCAGATGCTTATTCGAAAACAATACGGTAAAACAACTTTTACCCATTGAGAATTGTTTGAGTCGAGGTGATAACGTCTGAGTAAATTACAAGTTGGCCAAGATATTTAGCTTCCAAATATTTGCTGTATAACGGAAAGGAAAACGACACTTGTTCAGAGGATGTGATAATTGGCAGCCAGCTTTCAGTTGGACAATATCCTTCCTTGTTACTATCATTATGGCAAAATTCAAGGTTGATATTATTTCCTTTAAAACAACCATCCACCAGAATTTTGTCGACGCTCTCCAAAAAGGTTTTCTTGTTCTATCAAATGAGAAAAACATTTTCAAATTATGTGTAAATTAGTTAAGAATTTTCTAATTTTTCACAGCAAACTGTTATAGAAAGTCCGAAACACAAAATAAAATTCCAAATACAAGCTTTCCCCATCTACACTGTATTAACCATCTGTTTATGGACTTACCAGTCAGAAAAAGCAAATTCTATTCCGATTATAACCCACCCCCCCCCACCCACCCCATATAATATATATCACGTCACGAGTGACTACTTTCTGCAAGGTTGTGTCAGTTGGTATATAAACAATGCAACACAACGCGAAAGGACAACACAACAACATTATACTATAACAACATGCACTGCAACAACAACAACAATAACAATAACACAACAACAACACAACACAACACAACAACAACACAACAACAACACAACAACAACACTACAACACTACAATACTCAACACTACAACACTACAACAACAACACAACAACACTACAACAACAACACTACAACAACACTACAACAACAACACTACAACAACACTACAACAACAACACAACAACACTACAACAACAACACTACAACAACACTATAGCAACACTACAACAACACTATAGCAACACTACAACAACACTATAGCAACACTACAACAACACTATAGCAACACTACAACAACAACACAACAACAACACTACAACAACACTATAGCAACACTATAGCAACACTACAACAACACTACAACAACAACAACACTACAACAACACTATAGCAACACTACAACAACACTATAGCAACACTACAACAACACTACAACAACATTACACCAACACTACACCAACACTACGACAATGTTACAACAACAATACCACAACAATAACAACACCACAACCACAACAGCACAGCACGACAACAACATCACAACACAACACACAAAACACAGCACAGCACAGAAGCTAGTACAACACAACAGCATACGACACGGTAACATGATAACACCACACAGCATTACAACAACGTCACAGCAACACCACCACAATACAACACAACATATAGTAAAATGGACAACACAATGCAACACAGAACTCAACGGAACACATTATACACTACATGACAACTTCAGCTGAGTTATTTGTACCAAAAGCATTTTGAAACGAGCATAAAGCTAAATTATATAAGCCAGGACTTATATAGACGAAATCGGAGTTTCGACTGCGCATACAATCTGAGTCGGGATAAAACGTAGTTCATTTATAACACGAGGCTGAAGCAGCCGTAGTAAACATAACATTTCTGATTTCAGAAACTTTTTAATGTTTAGGTATTCTATAAGGATAAAATTTGCTTATCGATTATCCTTGACAATAATCCTAAACGTAGTGTCTAAAAATAATGAACTCAAAACATGAAAAAAACCCAGTCCCAGCCTATGTTATTTTACCATGGTCCCAGAGGTTCTACGCCGCCCGCTCCCCCCCCCCCCCCTCCCCTCCCCCGAATGCTGAAAGCGGCGAGAGAACCTCTGGTCGAACTTTGATCGCTCCGAGCCAATGAAGTCTCTAGGGTCAGATCTTGACCCCATTTTCTGATTGGCTAAGAAATCTGGTAGGGGGGGGTTTAGATTACTACAACTCGAAAGTGAGATTGGTGGCGTCTTCGACCAGACGTTCTCTCGCCGCTTTCAGCATTCGGGGGGGGGGGGGGGGGAGCGGGCGGCGTAGAGAACCTCTGGGACCAGGGTAATGTTATCTTCCCGTTATGCTTGCTTTAATAGACACGATGTAATTTGCATAGGGGCCCAAATTGAATAGGAAACTAATTTGCATGTGGGCCTAAATGAAACTACGACTTGGTCTATACTGTAACTGGGGTTTTATGATATGGTACTATAATTAATATCCCACCTGTTCATTTCCTAATAAGTATGCTTTTGTCAAGACAGACTTCTTCAAGTCATTGCAAGTTAATCCTAAATAATTCAACAAGTCTTTAAGCAATCTTTTCTTTCTATTGTCAACTTCACTGCATAACTCTGACTCATCCGTAAATATATTGACTGAACACAGTAGAGCCATTCCAGTGCCGTGTAAAACACTAATGATTACAGCTTGAGATGTTGATGAACTCAAAGCTAGAATGTTAACGCCATCACTCTGTTCCACTGTTGACAAAACAAAAACGCAAATTAATTTAGTACTCGTTTTCCTACAAGTTTTTAGTATTCCGTGGCGGTAAAATAGCAATCTTAAGACATGTTAATACAATAGAATGTTGGGTAGGGTAGAGTAGAATGGAGTGGAGTGGAGTAGAGTAGAGTAGAATAGAATAGAATAGAATAGAGTGTTGAGTAGAGTAGAGTAGAGTAGAGTAGAGTGGAGTGGAGTGGAGTGGAGTGGAGTGGAGTAGTGTAGAGTAGAGTGGAGTGTTGAGTAGAGTGGAGTAGAGTAGTGTGGAGTGGAGTGCTGAGTAGAGTGGAGTAGAGTAGAGTAGAGTAGAGTAGAGTAGAGTGAAGTGGAGTGTGAAGTAAAGTGTCAAGTGGAGTGTTAAATGGAGTGTTAAGTGGAGTGAAGTGGAGTGTTGAGAGTATTAAGTGGAGTGAAGTGGAGCGTTGAGAGTGTTAAGTGGAGTGAAGTGGAGTGTTAAGTGGACTGTTAAGTGGAGTGAAGTGGAGTGTTAAGTGGAGTGAAGTGGATTGTTAAGTGGAGTGAAGTGGATTGTTAAGTGGATTGTTAAGTGGAGTGAAGTGGAGTGTTAAGTGGAGTGAAGTGGAGTGTTAAGTGGAGTGAAGTGGAGTGTTAAGTGGATTGTTAAGTGGAGTGTTAAGTGGAGTGAAGTGGAGTGTTAAGTGGAGTGAAGTGGAGTGTTAAGTGGATTGTTAAGTGGATTGTTAAGTGGAGTGAAGTGGAGTGTTAAGTGGAGTGAAGTGGATTGTTAAGTGGAGTGAAGTGGAGTGTTAAGTGGATTGTTAAGTGGAGTGTTAAGTGGAGAGTGTGGAGTGTTAAGTGGAGTGTTAAGTGAAGTGAAGTGTTAAGTGGATTGTTAAGTGGAGTGTGTGGAGTGTCAAGTGGAGTGTTAAGTGGAGTGAAGTGAAGTGTTAAGTGGAGTGTGTGGAGTGTCAAGTGGAGTGTTAAGTGGAGTGAAGTGAAGTGTTAAGTGGAATGTTAAGTGGAGTGGATTGTTAAGTGGAGTGTTAAGTGGAATGTTAAGTGGAGTGTGTGGAGTGTCAAGTGGAGTGTTAAGTGGAGTGTTAAGTGGAGTGAAGTGTTAAGTGGAGTGTTAAGTGGAGTGTTAAATGGAGTGTTAAGTGGAGTGAAGTGGAGTGGAGTGTTAAGTAGAGTGTTAAGTAGAGTGAAGTGGAGTTTCAAGTGGAGTGAACATTGAGAGTGTTAGGTGGAGTGAAGTGGAGTGAAGTGGAGTGTTCTAAGGAGTGTTGAGAGTGTTAAGTGAAGTGTTAAGTAGAGCGTTGAGTGGAGTGTTGAGTAAAGTGGGATAGAGTAGAAGCTTTAAATTTAGAAACTTTTTACCAAGGTAAAGGGCTTCACTCAAAACGTCTGTACTGTATTTCGTTGCTAAAAATCTGGGCAACCACATTTTCACCAAAAAAAATAATTTTATTGATGTTCCTGGATACCTTCAAATACTGTGTCAACACAAGGAACACCCAAAGATTTGACAGAAGATTCAATGTTCTTGCACATATTGACATCCTGTGATATCTTAACACCAGATGGCTTTATAACACCAGTAGCACCCAATGTATAGTGACTACAAAGACTAATTAATCTCCCTCCACTCTCAACATAGTCATCAATTGTATTCTTAAGAGATTTTTCTATTCCCTGATCTGTTGCCATGACAAGTAAGCTGGCATTTTCCTTCCAAGGATAAGTCAAGACATGGTTGTGTTTTAACTGGTAAATAACGTATTTATCACGGTCCAAACACTGTCCTAGAATTTCCTTCGTCTTTTTGAAATTCTCACTACTTTGTTTAGTGTCTCCTGTGTATACGAGGACATTAGGAGGTTTTTCTGTTCTGCTTGATGTAGAGTACTCCACAGCTATACGTGGAAAAAATGAATTTGATGTTCAATACATACAGTCATTTAAATTGCGCAGTGAAGAAGCTGGGTATTCAACTATTCAAGCTACAGTTATCTTAGTAGTATTCAGAAAATAGCGATAAATATAAAGATATTAATCACAACAATGATTATCATGACAATACCAAAAAATAATTATGATAGTAAGAAAGCTGATGCTAATGCTGCTGATAAGGGATGATGATGGTGATGATACTGGTAATGATGATAATGTCATGATCATGGTGATGATGATGATGATGATGATACTAGTGACGATGATAATGATGATGATTTCATGGTGATGATGATAGTGATGTCATGACAATGATGATGTCATGGTGATGATGATGATGGTGATGATGATGATGATGGTGATGATGGTGATGGTGATGATGGTGATGGTGATGATGATGATGGTGATGGTGATTGTGATGATGATGATGATGATGATGGTGATGATACTGGTGATGATGATAATGTCATGATCATGGTGATGATGATGATACTAGTGATGATGATAATGATGATTTCATGGTGATGATGATAGTGATGTCATGACAATGATGATGTCATGGTGATGATGATGATGGTGATGGTGATGATGATGATGATGTCATGGTGATGATGATGATGATGATACTAGTGATGATGATAATGATTTCATGGTGATGATGATAGTGATGTCATGACAATGATGATGTCATAGTGATGATGATGATGGTGATGATGGTGATGATGATGATGTCATGGTGATGATGATGATATGATGATAATAATGATGTTATGGTGATGATGATGATATAAATGATGTCATGACGATGATGGTGATGATGATGGTGATGATGATAATGATAACGATGATGTCATGGTGATGATGATAATGATGATGATAATGATGCTATTGATAATGATGATGATGATGATGATGAATGATGCTGCTGCGGATGATGATAGTAATGATGATGTCATGGTGATGATGGCCAAGATGATGATGATGGTGATGATATAATGGAGATAATGATATTAAAATGTGATGATCAGATGATTATAATGATGACAGTGAAACTGATGATGATGATGATAATGGTGATGATGGTGGTGGTACTGTAATATGATGATATTATGATGACATTGTTGATGATGACAATGATGATGTTGATAATGATGATTATGATAATGATGATTATGATAATGATGATGATGGAGATCGATGGCACTGATAATGCTGTTGTTGATCATTATATGACGATGGTGATGTTTTCGGTTTTCATTGTTCCCACAGGGACATTTAATCTCTAAATAACCTTATGCATAAAGATTAGGTAAGATTATATAGTAACTAATCATACCTAATCTCCATACCTAATCTTTACTATTACTTCTAATAATAGCCTGATATTATAGTTTTATTAATAACATTTATCATAGTCACTTACAGTACATTTGCTCAACATGAAACTGAAAAGATGTGTCCAAGTTTTTGTTCAAAAAAGCAGAACCAAACATTGCATATTCCTCTACAGTACTTGAAGCTAATAATGCGAGGGTCAATTCAGATCTTGCCCAAGCTAAAACACTGATTGCAACACTGTTTAGAATTGTTGTTGGCTTTATAAGTTTTCTAACATCCTTCTCATTGGTCTCATCAAAACGTGCTTTAAGTATAAAATAAAGCTTGGTTTCATCGTAAGTATGGTCCTTAGAAGATAAAATCCAGTTACATTTCTGTAGATCATCATCAGCAACCTTGAACACCACAGTATAACAAATAATCAGTACTGTATAAGGGTGCTAGGGCAGTAAAGCTTCAAAATGGAAAAACATCTCTCAGGGGACCGTGCACTCAAGGGCAGTCAGGCCCCACGTACATGTGGAACATCATTACCGGTAACTGATTTCACTATTTTCCAGTTGGGGTGCACACTCAACAAGGTGCCCAAGTGCACTTAGTGGGACGCTAAATTCGTCACATGATACATGTCAGGGGTATCTCAGGTGCACCATTGCCTGCCTGGTGTACAGTATGAACAGGTTTCAGTCATGCAATGACCAATAAAAAAACATATCATTGTTTTTTTGTTTGGTTCTTTTTGGAGGGAAGTTGGGGGAAGGAGAAAGGGGAGGAGGGTTTGGGGAGGTAAAGGGAAAGTAGAAAGGGGTTGGGGAAGGAGGTGGGGTTGTGGAAGGAGGTGGGGTTGGGGAAGGAGGTGGGATTGGGGAAGGAGATAGGGTTGGGGAAGGAGGTGAGGTTGTGGAAGGAGGTGGGGTTGGGGAAGGAGGTGGGGTTGGGGAAGGAGATAGGGTTGGGGAAGAAGGTGGGGTTGGGGGAGGAGATAGGGTTGGGGAAGGAGATAGGGTTGGGGAAGGAGATAGGGTTGGGGAAGGAGATAGGGTTGGGGAAGGAGATGGGATTGGAGGTTGAGTTGCAAGAGGTGAGGTTGGGGGAGGTGGTGGAAGAGGTGGGGTGGTGGTGTGGTTGGGAAAGGAGATGGGGTTAGGGAAGGTGGTGTTGGGGGAGGAAGTGGTGGAGAAGGGGGTGGAAGAGATGGGGTAGTGGAGGTGTGGTTGGGGGAGGAGGTGGGGTAGTGGAGGTGGGGTTGTGGAGGTGTGGTTGGGGGAGGAGGTGGGGTAGTGGAGGTGTGGTTGGGGGAGGAGGTGGGGTAGTGGAGGTGGGGTTGTGGAGGTGTGGTTGGGGGAGGAGCTGGGGTAGTGGAGGTGTGGTTGGGGGAGGAGGTGGGGTAGTGGAGGTGTGGTTGGGGGAGGAGGTGGGGTAGTGGAGGTGGGGTTGTGGGAGGTGGAGTTGGGGGAAGAGGTGGCGTTGGGAGAGGTGGGGTCTGGGGAAAAGTTCAGGGAGGGGTTGGGGAAGGAGTTGGGAGATGGGGGTTGGGGAATGAGTTGGGAGAGGGGGGGTTGGGGGTTAGAGAGGGTGGTTACAATACTTGAAAATTGGAGCTCTAAAATTGGAGCTCTAAAAGGGGGCCAGGGCATAATAGAGTTGAGCTTATTAGAAAAATGGAGATTTAATAGAACTTTTACTAAGTATATTAAAACATTGAGTGTAAATGTCATTCAAGCTATTTTACTCAGAAAAATTTCACAGTTGGGACACAATGAGAATATTTTCTCATATCCGAGCTTTAGCATATAGTACATCTCTTCTCATTATTAAAACATGTTATACCATGTTTTCACACTATTGAGCACGTAATGTTTATGGTAATAGTATTCCCTTACCGTAGGCTTTGGTTGAATTTTGAAAACACTCACACCATCTTGGCTGAAAAGCAATTCTCTTTGAAATTCGTTCTTGTGTTGAATGTGTTCTAGATGCAACGGTGAACCTTCACGAGTAAACCCGAGACTTGCGCCGCGTTCAAACTGCTTCAACAGCTGAAGTAGCTTAGTACGTTGCGTGTCTCGTCCAAGGATACCAAAAAGATAAGGTAAAGCAAACATTACTTCATAAAATATCGATCAAAGCAGAAACACCATTGTTTTTCAACAACACAGCACACAGCTAGCCTCCATTTTAAAGAAAGCACAGGCCCCCCAAGAGGCAAAGGTTTCGCATTGGCACAGCAACTCACAGGGAGCCCACCCCAGCAGTATGAACGACTTTTACTTGAATTTACACGAAGTACTCTTCGATTCCGTGTCGAATGCCCAGCAAGGAGTGCGGGCGCAAGCAAAAGTTGCTTTCGCTTGCGCCCGCACTCCCTGCTGGGCATTCGACACGGAATCGAAGAGTACTTCGTGTAAATTCAAGTAAAAGTCGTTCATACTGCTGGGGTGGGCTCCCTGTGCCCTACCCCACCCCAATCAAGGCTCTTCAAAACTCTTTAGTCGCGTCTCAAAATGCAAGGAAATGACATTTCAAAGACTCTAAAATTCATGAGTTATCAGCGCTCGATTTTAGCCCGCCTCCCCCCCCCCCGCCAAAAAAATGAATAATTAAATAATTGTTCCTACGCGCCTGGCATCACAGACCGGTCCAAACTCACTACTGTATATGAGTATTTGTCTACAACCACAAATTAGGGTGACCCACCCCAAACCAGTGTCACGCAAAAATGATTTTGTTGCGAGTTGAAAAAATTTGTTGAAAAAAGTAAACTCCAGCTCTACTTGCTGCAACATGCTTTTTCGACTTGCAACAAAATCATTGTTGTGTGACAATGTTTAAGGTGGGTGGTAGTACGTGCAACAACGCTATTCAACTTGCAACGCAACAATGTTGCAGCAATTTGTTGCTCGTATTATTTATTTATTTATTCGCCATGCATGTATGCATTTTAACTAATTACATTACTTCACCTTTAGTGGCATATAATTAGACTGGTGTTCAGAAGAGCAGTAAGTTCACAGCTATACCCCCATACCAAGCGAGCTGAATGGAAAATTGTAGTTTGGAACTCATATATTGCATATACGATTATATAAAAGAGTAACAAAAATAACAAACAAAATATTAAAGTGTTTATAAAACGAAAATAAAGTCTCTTGATTTGAAAGAACATTTAAAATGACAGAGTAAACATCTTTTGCAGTTTTTCCTTTCCTTGCTTCATTCTTGAGATATTTCAGGTTAATTTTTTTGAATCTTTGCATGGTGACAAATTTGACGTTTATTAATTATTTGATTTAATTGATCAGTTGTAGTTTATAAATTACAACAACAATGTCAGCCAACAGCTTGTTGTTATATTGCTCTGATGAGGGCCTGAGTCAACAGGCCGAAAGCTTAGCAAATAAACATTAAACGTGGTGTTTCCAGTCCTGTAAAAGTTACATAATTTTTGTAACTAGTTACAGTTACATCGTTAGAAAAGTAACTAGTTACCGATAAAAGTTACAATGAAAAGAAAGTAACTAGTTACAGTTACAAAGTTACTTCAAAAATTTTGTAACTATAGTTACAAAGTTACATTCCTTCATGTCCGTGTTACTAGAACCAACAAAGAAATTACTGGTACCATAATTATGTTTTTACAGCTAAATGCCTAAATATAGTTGTCACTAAGCAGAAATAGTCAAATGTGTACATAATGTACCTTTATTATTATATCAAAACCATTTTTATCAAGAAAGAATGATATCCTCAACTGAATATCAGTAACTATACTAGTCACATTTTTGAACCAAATATTGTAACTAGTTACAGTTCTTTAAAAAAGTAACTAGTTATAATTACTTCTTCAGAAAAAGTAACTAGTTTCAGTAACAGTTACTTAAAAATGTAACTAGTTACTGTAACTATTTACTTGTAACGAAGTTACTCACAGCACTGGGTGTTTCCAGTTAAAACTTATCTTGAATACCACGTTTATTATTTATTGCTGACCTGAAATTTCAGATTGGTTGATATGCAAATTAAACATTTTGACGTACATGTGCATGACTTATCGGATATTGGATAAGGTTATATATCCTTGCTATTATTAAAAATAATCACTTGAAAATCTACATGTAATGAAACGAAAATTGAGTCTGTCTTTAATATGTCAAAGAATACTTAAAATAACAAAGTAACACAGTTCGCAGTTTTTCGTTTCCTTGCTTCGTTGTTGAGATATTTCAGTTTTAATTATTTGAAAGTTTTCATGGCGATAATGTAATATAAATAAGTTTTGCGGAAACATCACGTAAAATATTTCTTTGCTAAGCTTTCGGCCTGTTGACTTTTGACTTTTGTTTTATATGCAAATTAAACATTTTGACGTGTATGTTGTGGCGCATACACGTGCATATATAAGTCAGGATAAAGCCCCACACAGACGACCAAGTTTTTCTTGACAAGTTCCTTGGTAACTTTCCCTGCTCGTGTGTACGATGAACACGTTTTTCCCCAACAATTTTCCTTGACAAGTTATAATTGCTCGTGTGTACGGTTGGACAAGTTTTCCTTGACGCCAATGATCGCGAAATAAGCTTAGAAGATGATCTTGTCAAGTTTTCCTTGACAACTATACACACGAACAAATTTCCTTGTTCAAAAGCTGGCATGACCAGCTTTTGAACAAGGCTCCTTGTCAAGGAAAAACTTGTCAATTTGTGTCGTACACACGAACAAATAAAACTTGCCAAGGAAAAACTTGTCAATTTGTGTCGTACACACGAACAAATAAAACTTGTCAAGGAAAAACTTGTCAAGGAAAACTTGGCAAATGCCTCAAAAACGAAAGGAAACGAAAAACTGCAAAAGATGTTACTTTGTCATTTTGAAGTGTTCTTTCAACTCATAAGACAAACTTATAATTTTCGCTTCAAAGGCACTTCAAGAATATTTACAGTAAATTTCCCCATTTGTGAGCTGTCGACATGTGGGGCACTTTAGCGGTAGTTCCTTAGCCTTCAGTAGATCGATACAACCAGTACAGAAATTGAAATGCAGACATGGAAGCAGCAAGCAATTCTTTGGGTTATTCATACAGATTTGACAGTCCAGTTTCTTACGCAATTCATCCGTTTTTTCGGCTTCTTCGCTCTGCTTTTTCTGGCACTGTTCCAACTCCTGTTGGAACGTGTTCAACTGTATTTTTTCCGCTCGTTCTCTGACAAGTGTCTTCTGTGCTTGTTTTTTGTGCTGTTGTTCCAGTGAACCAATTTCGCCCTTTAATGTTCTCAAGCAATGTTTGTAATATGTCTTCTCGTCTACTGCATTCTCGATGCATCTCTCAGTCTTGGTTAAGGATGGGAGTTCCTGACGGGGCTCGTAGACTACGAAAAATAACAATTCTGGTTAGAAACTGGCTAGAAACGCAGTGTTTAAACTTTATCATTAGAAAGTTGATAGTTCAAAAACTCATTCATTCAAAATTATGTTTTTACCTCCGTTTGTTTGTTTGTTTGTTTGTTTGTTTGCTGTTTGTTTGTTTGTTTGTTTGTTTGTTTGTTTGTTCGTTCGTTCGTTTGTTCGTTTGTTCGTTCGTTTGTTCGTTCGTTTGTTCGTTCGTTTGTTCGTTCGTTTGTTCGTTTGTTCGTTTGTTTATTTATTTATTTTTCTGTTAGTCTATCACTAAAATATCTCAAAAAGTATGCAATTTTGGTTGAGAATTAGATGAGAATTTCATAAATATCTGACCGCAACATCATCCGTGTAGAAAAAATTAAAAAAAAATTGGTAATAAAACACATGTCTAGCAAGTCTTCGAGTGTGTAGCTGACGGCAATTTTAGACTGTATTTGCTTCTATTTTCCTTCTGTTTTCCAGTGAGAACGGTAAATTGGCATCTGTATGACAATTATTTTACAACTTTTACGACTCTCCGGAAAACTGATTACGTTTAGCCGTGTGACGTCAAGATTGGTATTTTTCTATCAGACATGGGAGATCGTAAATAAAACTAGAGGGGGCGTTGGGACTAAAACCGGGTAACCATTTGAAGGCTGCCATCTTGGATCAGTTGCGTGGCGAAATTGCAAACCCGAATGTAAAACTACTCCGTCCCATAGTAGGAAAGGTCTGGGACCGAGTAATTTTACATCTGGGTTAGCTCTCGGAAAGTAGGAAACATACTTGGACCGAGTAATTTTACATCCGGGGGTTTGCTCTCGGATAGTAAGAAACGTACTGGGACCGAGTAGTTTTACATCCGGGTTTGCAATTTTGCTTCCCAAATGATCCAAGATGGCAGCCTTCAATTGGTTACTCGCGTTTGACTGGAGTTTTCCCTCAATGCCCCCTCTCCCCGGACCCCCCTAGATGGTACACTCACTAGTTTTATTTACGATCTTTATGATTGGAAACTACTCTTAAACCCGCAAAGTAGACTGGACCTGGATTACCAATATGGCTTTACCAAGTATGGCTTGTACCAATATGACCGCCAGTGGCTTCAAAATCTTTATTGCTGACCAAAAGAGATGAGCAGTCCAGTTATATTGAGATCAGTGATGACTCAGGGTGATAAAAGAAGGGATGAATTCAGTCAATATGTTCAAAGCCACCAGAAAGCCTTTACTTTTATGCAGTACTACACTTCATTTCTTCACTGTAGCTCTCATATTCATTCATCTCACTTGTCCTACCTCTAAGAATATCCCCATTCTTGTATTCGCGATACTCCATTGCACCATGTGGCCAAGTAAATGTGATGCAACCATGAGGATATCCATCTAACCAGTAGCCTTCCAGAGTACAGCCATCAAAACGAGTCATAACACCACGGCCTTGTATCTTATCCATCTCCCACTCCCCATCATAAACAGAGCCATCGGAAAACACCATGTGACCAAAGCCATGCCTACATATTGAGAAAAAAAAACAGTACGTATACATGTTTTTATTACTTGTGTATAGCGTAGCATTAATTAAAGAAATAGTTTGCTACGCTAGTTCAGTTTGTATATACGAAATATCACGAAGACAAACAAGGACGTTGAGATGGCGCGATAGTGTCGTTGAAAAGAAGACAATTGTGATCAGGCTGGAGGATTAGCTTATCTGTTTTATTCCATTATTTAACTAATAAATATACCTTTAAAAGCGTGTTGTTGTCCCACGTTACACGTGTATATAAAGTTTTTTTTTCATTCTCAAAGATACATGTCCAAAATATTTCACAATTTTTAGCATACTAAGCTATTAACTGACCTACAGTTACTTTTCCAGTTTCCTTTATATTCCCCCAACGTCGACCAATATGGATGCTCCTTGCAAGTGATGACAGCTTTACCAAAACCATGCCTCTTTCCTGAATGAATCAGTAGAAATAATTTATTTACTATAATTCCTTCCTTCCTTCCTTCTTTCTTTCCTTCCTTCCTTCCTTCCTTCCTTCCTTCCTTCCTTCCTTCCTTCCTTCCTTCCTTCCTTCCTTCCTTCCTGCCTTCCTTCCTTCCTTCCTTCCTTCCTTCCTTCCTTCCTTCCTTCCTTCCTTCCTTCCTTCCTTCCTTCCTTCCTTCCTTCCTTCCTTCCTTCCTTCCTTCCTTCCTTCCTTCCTTCCTTCCTTCCTTCCTTCCTTCCTTCCTTCGGTCGGTCGGTCGGTCGGTTCGTTCTACCTACCTACCTACCTACATACTTATCTACCTTCCTTTCTTTTCTTCCTTCCTTCCTTTCATTCTTTCTTTCCTTTCCTTCCTTTCTTTCCTTTCTTTCCTTTCTTTCCTTTCTTTCCTTTCTTTCCTTTCTTTCCTTTCCCTCCCTCCCTCCCTCCCTCCCTCCCTCCCTCCCTCCCTCCCTCCCTCCCTCCCTCCCTCCCTCCCTCCCTCCCTCCCTCCCTCCCTCCCTCCCTCCCTCCCTCCCTCCCTCCCTCCCTCCCTCCGTTCGTTCGTTGCTTGCTCGTTCGCTCGCTCCCTCCCTCCCTCTCTCCATCCGTCCCTCCCTCCATCCCTCACTTACTCACTCCACTCCCTCTCTCCATCCCTCCCTCCCTCCCTCCCTCCTCCTTCCTTCCTTCCCTCCCTTTCCTCCTCCCTTACTTCCCTCTAGTCCTCTCCCCTCTCATTTCTTCTTCTGTTTCTTCCTTCCCTTGCCACCATTCACAATAACTATTACTAACCTAGCTTCCATTTTCCTTGATATATTACATAGTTTTTCACAGTAGACACTGTGCCTTCTCCATGGGGAACAATACTATTCAATCTAAATGCTTTGTACGTTGCTTGTAACTTGTCACTGGTATTTGCAAAATAAGCCACTTTTCCATAAGGATTCCGACGATGATTTAAACTTATATTTGTATTTGCAAAAATCTTTTCACTTGCTTTGGAAATACTTTCGAAACTTTTTGGTACGCTGTTTTCTTCTAATAAAATAAAGAGTGTTTTTAAGCCTATGACACAAAAATTAAGTTTGTTAACCGCAATGCATTCTGGTAGTTGGGTATCACTTCACTTCCAGGTGAAATGGCTGCCGCGAGGCGAGCACTTTTACTTGGAAGAATAATTGATTGGTTTTAACCGCTTTTATCTTTCGAGAGTAAACTTTACTTATTGCAGCATAACTAGGGGGGTATTTACTACATTCTGTGGAAATGGTAATGAAGTTACTGCAGTCGTTGTCGAGAAAGTCAATTCAGAGTGATCGACTGAGCGAACACGCTTCGAACAAAAACATTTATGAAGAAAAGTCTGTGCATAGGTAGCCCAGGACTGCTTGGTGAGTTGTTTTTTGTTTGATAATTATATCAAGATATTTTGAGGTTTTATCCTCTAAAATGCGACGTTTTGCGAACGATCAACATACAATTCTCGGTAAATTCAGCATGAAGTACTAAAGCGCATTTGTAAAGCATGTAAGCGCATTTAGTTGTGAAATATTTCTAAAATGTTGCATTTAAGCGAGTTAACAGTGGTATCACACCAGGCTTACCTCATTAAATCAATACGTTGACGTTGATATATCGCGTATCCAGTTGGATTCAAACGCGATTTGAAGAACGTCTATGCTGTAAGTATATTCATGATTTTGATGAAAAGGTGCTTTGTTGGTTAGACAGCTATTCTGAATCGTATTTTGGCATATTTATCTATTTTACTGTAAAATTTCTTTGGATATATCAACGTCAACGTATTGGTTTAATGAGATAAGCCTGGTGTGATACCACTGTTAACTCACTTAAATGCAACATTTTAGAAATATTTCACAACTAAATGCGCTTACATGCTTTAGAAATGCGCTTTAGTACTTCATGCTGAATTTACCGAGAAGTGTATGTTGACCGTTCGCAAAACGTCGCATTTTAAAGGATAAAACGACAACGACTGCAGTAACTTCATTACCATTTCCACAGAATGTAGTAAATATCCCCCTAGTTATGTTGCGATAAGTAAAGTTTACTCTCGAAAGCTAAAAGCGGTTAAAACTAATAAATTATTCTTCCAAGTAAAAGTGCTCGCCTCGCGGCAGCCATTTCACCTAGTGGAAGTGAAGAGATACCCAACTACCAGAATGCATTGCGGGTTTTTCCTAAAAGGTCAAAGTTCCATTGAGAACACGTAGACACGACCTTATGACGTGTGACGTCATCAGGGGGCCCAAATCGATAATTTGCCCCAGGCCCCACAATTTCTCCCGGCGGCCTTGGTCCAGAAACTTCAAAGCGTCTATAATGAGCTGTGATTTTATGTTGGAACGGTCTTCATCGTGCATGATTTTTTTTGTATTTTGCTTATTACTATTTAAAGGGCAACTATACGTTTCCAGGTTATTCTATTTTCCGTTAAAGTCGGAAAAGTTCAATCCAAATTCCAAAACCGAAGAAATAATTGAAACCAGTCACTCGGTTCCACTTTTATGAACTGTCCAAGTTTGAGTTTTTGCTCCTTTTGCTGAACTCGTATCAACGGACGACCGCGTCGAAATAAAGACTGGTACTAGTACCTTGTGATGTCATACCGGTAACATACCATGGTAACACACAACAAGATGATTGGTGGGTTTTACCAGTATGACGTCAAAGACAATGGAGTACCCATTCTCCTAGAAACGCGGTCATGCTTCAAGAAGACCTAAGAAGGCTTCGCTGATAAATTCTTTGCTTTACCTCGAAATTCATATTTTTCTTTACTTTTGCTAAGATAGATGATAACCCTTTTAGAAGAAAATATAACTTCAAATGGTTTAGTTGACCTTTAAATAACATGGTCGACCAGTTGAATCCAAACGCTGCTATTGGACGATTGCTTCATTGTACCAGAATACATTGTCCTCGCCGCGCACACGTTTGCATGAACGTGAACAAAAAAGATAAAACAAAGACTTTTGCCACAATTCCAGACCATATTTTGACTGATTATGTTCGAAGGAACACTTAAAATGACAAAGTAACATCTTTCGCAGTTTTTCGTTCCCTTGCTCGTTTTTGAGATATTTCAGGTTGTTCGATATGGAAATTAAACATTTTGACGTCACATGTGCATAGTAAGGACCTTATAAGATGCTACGACGACGACGACGACGGCGCTTAAAAAGCAACAAAAATTCCATAACTGAAAAACGTCACGGTTAACTGACTATTATATTTGATATTTAAAGTTAGTTTAATGATTTTTAAAACGTCCCAGTACTGCTAAAATGATTGTAGTGTTAGTATTGAAGTCAATGTCAAGGGACAATTCTCATCTTTTGGCCGTTGACGTCGTCGTGAAGACGTGAAAATGCTCTAAGTGGCGTTGTACAAAGAACGAGGACGGTGTTGAGATTACTTTGGGTTTACAAATTATTCATTCTCTTTGTTTCACAACTAGAATCTTTTATTTGGAGGACGCCGTCGTTGAAATTGCCGTAGTTGAAATTGCCGTCGTAGATCTTAACGTCCCTAATGACTAATTGGAGACGGAAGGTTATATATCTTTACTATTATCAAACATAATTACTTTAAAATCTACATGTTTGGTGTTGTGGAAAAAAACACAAGCACACGCTTTCTTCGAGTTAATTTGGTTTGATAATAGCAAAGATATCTATCTATCTATCTTCCTGTTCACCTAACCATACAAGGTGGGTGATCAGCGGTAAAACAAATAAGTACATAAATTAGTTTATTATATGCATGACAAAATTACTACATTCTGATTGGTTGAGAGGAGTACAATTATTTTATTAATTGTACTGCTCCCAAGGCCCTGGGAACGATGTTGACAATAAAATTCAAAATGGCGGCCAATTCTGCAATGGAACGTTTTCACATTTCCAACGACTTGTGGTACACTATGAACTAAAAATTCCATGTAAATATTTTGAAATGAGTACGGAGAACACCCAGAGTGAAAATGTTTCTTGTCAAGTAATGAAACAAGATGTTTTTAAAGGCGTGAGTAAGTACGAAGCGTACGTGTCATAAATCGTAATTTTGTCATGCATATAATAAATGAGTAATCATATGATTTTGCTCGTACAATTAAGGATTTACACTACTCGTGATATTTGAAAATTATGCCAAATTGGCAAAATTTTCAAATATCACTTGTAGTGTAAATCCTTAATAAGTGACGTCAAAATGTTTAATTTACATATCGAACAAACTGAAATATCTCAACAACGAAGCAAAGAAACCAAAAACTGTAAAAGATGTTACTCTATCATTTTAAGTGTTCTTTCAAATAAGACAAACTTAATTTTCATTTCATAGGCACTTTAAAACAAGTAATGAACAGAAGTAATGTTATAAAAATACCTTCCTCCAAAACACAACAAAGTAGTCGAATTATCGAAGACTCTAAAGGCTTCAGAATTTTGGAACATTTCACAAAAACTTCCAAAAACTGATGAAATTCAGCAATGCCAAGCTGTAGCTGTAAGATGCTTGATAAATAACATGTGTCAGAAGTAGAGCTCTCTGGCGTCTTCTCTGGAGTTGACATAGTACTGCTTTTTGGAACAGCTTTCTCTTCTAATACAACTCGATTGCCTGTTTGACAAAAAAAATGTGTTCGTTTCCAAATGTGTTGTTTTGCTATCCTACCAGAGCTATCCTACAGTCAATAACATTATTTTCACCGATAATTTGGCATTTGGAGCCTATTTCGGCAAAAAACGTATTTCGTCTCTATGGCGAGATAAGCGTTTTTCTTGATTTTGAAGATCACAAAATTGCCAAAATACTTGTCCTGTATGGTTCGTCACTCGGAGTAACACCTTTAGATAAATATAAAGGAGTTTTGAAGGTTCCTTTGAATTTTGAATTTTGACTTAAATTTGAATTAAATTGATTAACTTGATTTAATTAAGCATATTTTTTCCCCTTCTTAAACTATAGATCTTTATAAAGCTTGTTATCTGTAAATAAAGTGGCATTGTTAAATGATTCCCTCAACTTTCCTAGAGAAAACTCTACTTGGCCCGGCTGGGATTCGAAACCACCGCAACTGAGCTACAGGTCAAGTTGGGAGCTGGTAGTCCAATGGTAGTACTGAGGCTATTTAATTGAATATTTCGAAACAGACTACTAGACAATAGTCTGAATACATGAAGATTTCGATTTACTCTAGGTGAGAATAATAATAAAGTGTTATCAACCCGAGTTCATTAATAATTATTCGAAAACTCCTTTATAATTATTTTGAAATCCAAAAAAATCTGATTTAAATAAAATAAATTTTAAAGAAACTTTCACAGATATTGATGCTTGGGCAGATGACTGTAATGAGCGTAGAAAATTTTGAACCCATGATTTCTAGACTAATGATCTGCACCCATATGGCAGTTAAAAAACGAAAAACATGAGTTAAGAGAAAAATGCATTTATAGATTCGCAGCGACATTTGGACGCCGAAAATGATGCCTATTTTCCTCAGAATTTGATGTAGATTCAGAAAAACTTGGTTTGGAGTCATAATTTCTTTAGGAAAAAGTCGAAAATAGCAAAAAAAAATTTAAAAAAATAGTCAAAATCCCAACTTTTATAGATTCGCAGCGACATTTGGACGCCGAAAATGATGCCTATTTTCCTCAGAATTTGATGTAGATTCAGAAAAACTTGGTTTGGAGTCATAATTTCTTTAGGAAAAAGTCGAAAATAGCAAAAAGAATTTTTAAAAAATAGTCAAAATCCCAACCTCGTACCCAGGGCATTTTGCCTCCACGTCGGGAGGTCGGCGAAAATGGCCCTGGCATCGGCTGGTCACGTGACACCCATAATTTTGGGGTGTTATGGCAAGAAAATTTATGCGGCTTTTGTGTTTTGCTCTTTGTATAATACGTATGCATGAATAATAAATAGAAATATTCAACGCTTTGTCGAGTCACTCATGTGAAGCCTTCACCAGAAAAGCAACTGGGCTAGCATTATTCATCATGATACTCCCATGATTATCCAGAAGACATGTAAATGTCATGAACAAACATACATCTAATGTTGTTCTTGACTATAACCAAAGCTATCGTTTCCATTCTTTGAGTAAACTTTGCAGAGTGGATCCCATTGCAATTCAAATTTCCTGAATAAATTATAAACGCTATTACTGATAATCCGGCCAATCAGATTATAGAATCGACCAGCCGATGCCAGGGCCATTTTCGCCGACATCCCGACGTGGAGGCAAAATGACCTGGGGACGAGGTTGTCAAAATCCAGCTTTTCAAGCAAACTCGTTCCCAGGGCCTTTTTGAAATTGGGAGGGCGGAAAAAGGGCCTAGCATCGGCTGGTCATAGCACCCAGAAATACTGGGTGTAATAAATTAGCAATTTAGTTTAGTATGCAAAATCATTCTGAGTAATAGCAGTCCCGTTAGAGAAGTTCATTGTACCATTACAATTCCCGTTGAAGCTATTTCACCATAACTGCCACAAAACTATGCATAATTATGTTTCCCGAAGAAATGCAGAGTCCACCAGCCGATGCCAGCACCTTTTCCCGCCCTGGCTTTTCAAAGAGAAATTGGGTGTACTGTGTAACCCCGCCTTAAATGTTCTTTCAAATAAGACAAACTTAATTTTCGTTTTCATAGGCACTTTAAAAGTACGGCTCACCTCCATCAGCTTGTCTTGAAGAATCTTGCAGGTTCGCAGACACCGCTGTCATCTGTTTGTTGTACTTTCGCTGCAAATCTTTCGACTCACCGGGATCAATTAACGGCAACAACAGCGCCTGCAACTTATTCAATTTACTCCCATACAGAGTCTGCATCTTGAAGATTTGAAACGAAAGTAAAAGTTCGCATTTCAACTCTGCAATCGAGGCCTTCCGGAGCCGTTTCCCAATCGAGAAGTTTGGCGACACCCTGTCGTGCAAATAATTCAAAACGTTCTCGATTTTTTCACAGACATTCAAGCCCACATCTAAACAATCCTTCAGGTTTTCCAGTGTCTTGCACAAGTTTAATTGCAGAGAACAATAAAGACAGTTGTCGGAATCGTTGTCAGTTATGGAAACTCGAGCCTCAGATGAAGCTTCATTCAGCGAAGGCTCGTTATGGGATCCGTTCACTTCACGGCCAGACAAAGGCGGATCGGATGCCGGCAGTTTCTCAGCGATGCACAGGTTATCCATCTTCTTGGATTGATGTGCAATTGTTTTGCAGAGGTTCATAGCCAGATAGGACAGGTTTCTCTTCTTGACTTCCAAAAGACGGGACACCGTCGAAAACCACTTGTCCGTAGCTGTCAACTTCAGATTTAATTCTGAATCACCGTCGGGTTTTGTGCCGGTTTGCTCAAGTGAATCTAAATCATCAAAAACGGTGGAGTCGGGAGGAAAAAATCTACTATAAAAATTTGCTCGGACCTCCTAAAAAATAGAAAATTTCTCCATTTTACCACACTCGTTATAATGCTATTGCAGATGTTGGTAGTGGGAATCATGGTGTTAGCAGTAGGGATGGTGTTGGCAGTGGTGATGGTGTTGTCAGTGGTGATGGTGTTGTCAGTGCAGATGGTGTTGGCAGTGGTGATAGTGTTGGCAGTGCAGATGGTGTTGGTAGTGAGGATGGTGCTGGCTGTGGTGATGGTGTTAGTAGTAGTAATGGTGTTGGCAGTGGTGATCGTGTTGGCAGTGGTGATGGTGTTGGTAGTGGTGATGGTGGTGGTAGTGGTGGTGGTGTTGGCAGTGGAGAGGGAGCCAACACCATTATCACTGCCAACACCATCACCAACATTACCACAGTAACACCATTAGTTCTATTACCATTGATCATCATTCATACAATTACCACACCATCATCATGGTGTACCATGATGAGGAAAAAAACAACATTTACATTGTCCAATCTCAAAGTTCCTAAGAAATTATGGTGTTGCACTTGAAATAACCTAAGCCATTAATAATTTTCAAAACTAAAATTTGAATCTGTATATTAATTAGCACTATTCGTAAACTTGTTTAGGTAAATATTTTTATTTTTAAATATTTTACTCAAAGCTAGAGTCAACTGTTTACCTCGAAACTATCTTTCAAATCAGAATGAAATTCTGTTGCGATGTAAGTTAATTCTGTTCCTGGACCTTTCATGATAAAGTCATAAGTCTAAAAATTTTTAAATAATATGCTACTTTGTGTATACAATTTAATAATTATTAGAAATTTAAAGCCAATTAATACAAAGAAGATTCACTAACTACTGCAGTTATTTGTTTTTGGCTAAAATCCAGTATATCATCATGCAACCACATCACGTCTACTCAATTGTAATAATTAACTAAAACTTTACATGTACACAGTGGCTATGCCACTGTGTACATGTAAAGTTCATAGGCAAGGGGATAGCCCCCACCCCCCAATGGTATCCAAGACTGTTTCATGAAAAGTTTAAATCCATGGGGAAACTTGTAAAGGGGGGGTTGGGTTGGGTTACAGTTGTTTACAGCCAAGTGAGTACACAGTATGTGTTATACCATACATATTGCAGGCATGCATAAATTACAATAATAATTAGGGTCTACATAAAAAGCCTCCAAACTGTTTTCACATTTACGACTTGTTTGTAAATAAATCTAAAGATATTCTGATGCATATCAATCATTTTATATTCTGGCTTGATTTCAACAAAATTATTTAATTTATGGCTTTCAGATTACTCTTAAAAACTAATACCTCAAAATGCAGGAAATAGTGTTTCAGAGAGCCTAGAAATCCAAAATTTTCTTGGGAAGCATGCCCCCAGACCCCCCTACAGTAGGAGAGTGGCAATGCCACTGCAATGTACCATATAGCTGAGCCATCCAACCAAAATTCAATGGGTTGGTCCTTGGTCTAGTATAGCCAACTTTTCCACAATCGTAAATAAGTCCAATATGTTTTTGAGATATCCTGGTGACAGATACTGTAGACACACATACATGTATATGACACATGGATACTGACATACACAGATAGACAAACAGACACAATCACACAGAGATACATACATGTACAGACACAGACAGATCCACAGACACATGTACAAGCAAAAACACACAGATATAGACAGACAGACATTACATATATAAAGAGAGAAACAGAGACAGACAGACAGACAGACAGACAGGGGTGAAAACATAACTTTCTGGCAAAGGTAGACTACAGTGCATACACTATAATAAATTATACAGTATACCTTTTGGGGGACAAATGGAGGAATGCTAGAACTAGTACATGTACCAAATTTGTTGTGAGGTAACCCAAAAGATTCTAACGTTAAACAAATTAAAACATTTAACAACAATTAGTCACTGACAGTAAACCTGATCGAGTTGTCCATAAGACAACTAGGGTTAACCAACAGTCAAGTATGCATTATGTTGAACAAACTGAAAGTAGAGAAACTGAAACTTCGGCAAAACTCTAATGAATTGAAACTAACCTGGATTTCTTTGAATTTCACAAGTATCACCATCATAAATTAAGTTTTCATCAAGATCTCCAAAATTAACATAAATAGCCCCAAACTTATATTGGTGTTTTAGCGGTTGCTCCATGACCACTAAATTACAACAAATAGTGAATTCATACACAAGTTTGTCAGTTTGATAATACTTTTAAACAATCCTTATAGCTTCACCGCCATTTCCCTAAAATAGAGATTGTTATAAATGCTAAAAATTATGAATATAAAGTGTTACATGTCATTTCTTTTGTTAACAATGGTCGCACTCGACTTAGTCAAAACCCAACCCTTAATCTTAAAGTTCCTCTCTGTAAATCCAGCACATTCCAAGCTTCTTACTTCAACCGCATGGTCAAACTATGGAATTCAACCTGTAAAATACTCTCTACCACTAGTTTTTCTAGTCTTTCCTTTTTTACAAGTTCCCGGAAAGAAATGTACTTAATTTAAGTTACTCAATTTTTCATGTAGATCTGCCGTGCACGTGGTCCCTCGTACGTGATTGCCCCTGTCATAGGTTGCATGTAAACTCAGGGTCTTTTTGTTGGGTTTTTTTATTTTTAGGGGGAGTGCCCTGCATGGGACTTAGTGTCCCGTTCGCACTCTTCCCGTTTGGGTTATTTTTATCTATTTATTTATTTTTTTGTTAAATATTTTGTTGTTGTTTTTTTTTGTTTGTTTGTTTGTTTGTTTGTTTGTTTGTTTGTTTGTTCATTTGTTTGTTTTTGTTATTAATATAACATTTGATCATTGTAATTTTGTTAGTAGATAACCCAATAAAGCTGTGATCCATGGTCTGGCATGTCATAAATGTGTTGTATGGTGGCTGCCAGATTGAACTCTCTGTAATTATTTATTTTTTTGTTAAATATTTTTTTTTTTTGTTTTTTTGTTTGTTTGTTTGTTTGTTTGTTTGTTTGTTTGTTTGTTTGTTTGTTTGTTTGTTTGTTTGTTTGTTTGTTTGTTTGTTTGTTTGTTTGTTCATTTGTTTGTTTTCGTTATATAACATTTGATCATTGTAATTTTGTTAGTAGATAACCCAATAAAGCTGTGATCCATGGTCTGGCATGTCATAAATGTGCTGTATGGTGGCTGTAGATTGAACTATATATATATATATATAGTTCAATCTACAGACACGGTGTTTCGCTGTACAACAGCTCATCAGTGTAGCTTGGAGCAATCTGAATGAATTTCACCAATTACTTATACACATGCGATCGTCGGTGACAACCGCATGTGGGAAAGCATCGGTGAAATACATTCAGATAGCGTGAAGTGCGCATGGGCCCAGAGTGCTCAAACTTCCACAAGGGTAGTGAGCGTTATATATATATATATATCCCCACATCTTTCAGGGTGGTGGGGATTAGGCTCCCCTATATGTGTATATATTTATCCCCTGTGTATATACATGTATATATTTATATCTTCACCTCAATATATTTACTAGTATTTATAGCATCCTTGTTTGCACGAGTATTTCTAAAATTGCTGCCCTTTTTATAGCGGATATTCGTATAGGAAAAACCCAGCATAAAAAGAGAACCCTTATTTTTCCAAGTCAGCTAGGCTGAACTGGTTCTGGTTCTTAAATATCTGCAGTTTCGTATGCGGGTTTTTACTGTAATTGTGTATAGTGTACTTGTAGAGGATATATTTATTATTGACAAACCTTTTTAGTAGCGTTTCATCCTTTCCATCTTTGTTCTCAAGCATGAATTCCGCTTGCACCGGCAAGTACCTAAAAATTAACCCAAGTTCCGCTGTGGTTCCTCCGGACCGCCACAGAATTGTCAGTTCCGCTTTCGATTTTGGTTAGTTTCTCGGAAAATTACGAGGATCATGAGCGGTGCTCTCACTAAAATTTAAGAAATTTAAGAATTCCTTAATTAGCGCTAGCGTGTCCATCAAATTTCCTTAGTTTTCTCCAAAATTCCTTAGATTTCTAGTTTGTCCCATTTGGTCATGTATAGTACCTCTTGGTCCCCTACCTGAAAGATAGTACCCGTACCCGTCATTATAGTTCGTGTACCGCTGAAATAGTAACAGCGGCAAAACAAAGATGGAATAAAATGAGTGAAATTAATCCCACGTTTTCAGACTCAAACACTTCCGAAGAGTCCGATTCGGAGACATTGCGAACAAATGGCGAAGAAATATCTGGAGAACCATCAGAAAAGAGGGTTAAAATTGGTGTACGTACGATACTTAAAACTAATATTTCGAATCAAAATATTAGTTTATTAATTTTCGACTGAAATTGTAAATTCCTTAAAAAATTCCTCAAAACATGGAATTCCTTAGATTGTTCCTTAAAATACTGCAGAATTCCTTGTTTTAAGGAAATTTCCTTAAACGTGAGAGCACTGATCATGAGGGACCTTAGCCTCCTTTGCGGGCCTTGTGGTTAGGTTTAGGTCAACCGGGGGGTTGTGGTTAGGGTTTCCGGGGGGTTCTGGTGTGGGTTGGGGTGGTGGGTTGGGAATTAGTTTTTTAAAATTAACGATTATTGGTAATTCTAGGTAGGAGGATATGCTGGACAAACATTAGGGGAAAAGCAATGACCCAAACACTGGTCAGTGGACACAAGGGGGATATATATTAGCGTAAAGTACTAGAAATACACAGGACCGCCGAGAGGGGAGGGTAGCCAGGGCAACTGCCCCAGGGCCCGGACCACACAAGGGGCCCACTATACCACAGTCTAGGGCCCGGGCCAAAGTGAAAGCTACAAACTAACACGATTCTTACATTCAAAATAGCCCAAAATGGCCTCCTGGCCGTCTAAAAATTCAACATTTTCTGGAGGCATGCCCCCAGATCCCCCTAGAAGGGTCGAGGCTTCGACGCGATCCGACTTACCCCGGGGCCCATCATGGCTCTCGGCGGCCCTGGAAATACATAACCCCTCGCCCGCTTAGGCCCCGTTCACACTATACCGGATAGGTTTTCGTGCCGGCACGAAAACCTATCCGGTATAGTGACATAGTGTGAACAGACGGCATAATTATGTGCCGTTTCGTGCCGAATACGATATAACCCCGTGATCCAACCAATCACCACGCACGATCGGAAATCGCATAGAAAATCGGCCACTTTCATGGGGCAGTTCGCAGTCCACGTGCGTGCTGGCTCAAGTGAGATCTAAGGACATTTGAAACTGATGAATTTGAGAAGGGTAATGGCTTCGTACATCGCGAAAATTCCACAAGTTGTCAACAAACTGTATTCTATGGCAAGCCCAACCTTCGTGCTATGCGGTCGTAGAAGAATTATGGTCGAGCGACGATTTTGAGCGGAGATGTTTGACTTTGAGCTCGGGGTGTTCTCCTGTCGGCCGTGTATTGATGACGTTTACACGCAAGATATTCGTTCTACGCATGCGTAGCTAATACGGGTCAGCCCGTATTACGCGAGCATCGACAGCCGCCATTTCTGATCGTGCTCTATTCTATTAATATACTTCCGAAACGATTTCGATCTCCGTTCACACTGGAGCTGAAACGGCACAAAAAGCTATCCGATACAAGATGTACCTCTTTCGAGATCGGAGCGGCGCAAAGGCGTGCCGGCACAGAAATCGGTGCCGGAACAGGCGTTTTGTGTGTGAACAGAAGGCCTATCCGGTATGGTTTTTGTGCCGGCACAAAAGCTATCCGGTATAGTGTGAACGGGGCCTTAAAAACGTGTATCCCACCGGTGTTTAAAGCAAAATTTCCAGTCGAAAATAATTATGTAACAGTGGTTGAAAAAAAGTAGAGTCGAAGCAAAACTTAGATTTAATCAACTCTGGTAGTCTGGTTGTAAAACATATTTTGTTTATTCGAGGTTTCGAAACGGTTTTTTTTAGCAAGCCTTAAATGGCTTCCATGTACATGTTTTGATGGGGGAAACAATATACACTTGTTGACTGCCCGAGGGTGACATTGAAGCCTGAGGGACCGTAAAACTCGATGTTTCTCAGGCAAAAGTCAACAAGCGTTTTGTTATATACCAAAGACTTTTAAAATACAAAATACAAAACTGCCTTGAAACTTGCAAATGCCGAAGACTTTGTCTTCAAGTCATTCAACTAAACAAATACACCAGACTCAACACTAAGAACAGCTTTAAATTTCTCCAAGTGTTTTTCAGACCTTCTTCGAAGATATGTATAGAAATTCTTTCTTTCGGAAAATGGACTATTTTGTACCAAATAAGCTCGAAACAAGCTCTTGCATGTTTTCAATTGATCTGATGCAATAATCGTGTATTCACGTGAACAACGCATGATTAAAGCGACGTCAGAGGGAAACATTGCAATGTTTCCCTTGGTCAGAAAGAAACATTGAGTTTGTTGAACAACAAGTGACCAAGATTTGACCAATAGGATTTCATTATTGGCAAACGAAAGTCTTTGGTATATAACAACAACGTTTATAGTTTATAAAACAGAACTGAGCAACGTAATCTGAAAATTAATAGCCCAAAAACATTATATATAGATGACAACAAACCACACAGTATATTAATTGGACCTAGATGAAGCAAAATGCAGATTTTGATTCGAAAATAAATAAAAATATGAAAAACATGCCACGTCCTATAGAAAAACTCGATCTAGACTGGCGTCTTCAGCAAGACACGTCGGCAAAATAAACTGTAATAACTTTAAAACAAGCAATTGAAACAGAGCAAAAATATACAGTATTAATCGGACTGTCAAGGTGAAACAAATAGCAAATATTTATTTGAAAACATTGACGAAAACATGGGAAACGTTTGTCACGTAACTCACGTTTCACGAAAACAGCTGACATTCTCAGTTGACAGTGAGATTATTTTTAAACTTGTCTTTAACCTTGCCGTTTCTCTCGCTAGTCGCTATCATGTACTTGTTTACCTTTTTTTCTGACTGCCTCAGTTTGTTAGCTTCGCTTTTCTTTGCCAAGCAAATAAGAAATAACTTCCCTCCCTTCAGCTGTTTCGTTGTTGTCGCGACAGTTCTGTACGTTCTCTCAATCTTTTCGACTTTCCCTCAACGCTTTTCCTTCGAGTTAATAGTTCTTGTCGCATTACGGCATACAATTAACACAGCAGAATGTTTTCAATGCAACTTTAAGTAATATTTAAAACACTCGTAGTCGCGTTTTATCAGATTTAAAACACGAGCGCGTAGAATAGCTTCAAAAACGCCGACAATAGATTTGCTAATTAGGATGACATTTTATATAAAATTTCACGTTCATTATTTATTTATTACGTTTTGCCATATTGGTATACTATAGATAATAAGTACATAGGTGTATTGTGTGAGTGAGTGTGCTTAAGTAATTAGATTTCAGTAAAGTTAATAATAATAAAATAATAAATAAGTAAATTTACAATTAAATCACAATAACAAATTTACAATTACGTGGCAGGGTGCCCACAACAGCTTAATGCCAATTACTGCGGTCCCAAGTAAATAAAGTAAATAAGTAAATAATAATAATAATAATTATTATAATAATTATAATAATAATAATAATAATAATAATAATAATAATATAAGTTTCAGACATCAGATGCAGCAACGGATCGCTTCGTTGAGACCTCGGGTTGAGTTGCATTTTGTGCAAATCGATTTCCATGATCTGGGGTCTTCAGGGTTGTACATTTGAAGTACTGCTGCTATGTAGTAGGACAGGAGGTTGCTTTTAAAACTGGAGAAAGCGGTCCCTTTTACACGTAACTGGGATGGTAAAGTGTTCCAAGTCCTGCACATTCTTGTAATATAGGAACGTTGGAAAGTAAGAGTTTTACATTTTCGCGGGCGAAACTGTAAGGTCGAAACTGTAATGTCAGGAGAAAGGCGAAACTGTAATGTCAGGAGTCGAGCTGTTTCTTGTTGTTCTGATAGGAATGTACGGAGTAGGTAAGATTTCGGGATCGATTATAGCCATGTTATTAATAATTTTGAAGAAGATTAAGTCCAGGTATTCGTGCCAGTAGGAAACTGGAAGTAGGAACTGGTCTGTAAGTTACTGATGATTGGAATGGAAGATTCAGAATTACTTTGGTAGCGCGCCGTTGAACCCGTTCCACGCGTCTGATAAGTTCCACAGATTGCGGGGACCATACCTGAGTTGCATACCCGAGATGTGGACGTACGATTGCAAGGTAGATTGTACGACGGACACAGGGATCTGTGACCTCTCTTAAGGAACGACGTACCAAACCAAGCACTCTGTTTGCAGCTGAGGTTTGGACAGCAACCTGTTTTGACCATGTTAAATCTTGCGTCATCCAAATACCAAGATCTCGTTCACATTTAAGGTTTCCGATCGCTTTATCTTTGAGGAGGTAAATTACGTCTGTTTGTTTACCATTGTCCAGTTGGTGACCAATATTCTCAAGAACCTGAACTAACTGAGTAGTACAAGACTTACAAGGAATAAACCCATGTTGATCTGAATTGATGTACTGCAAGAGATGATCTCTTATCTTGAACAGGACACAGCGTTCCAAAAGTTTAGATATATTTGAGAGCAGGGATATTGGCCGATAATTTTCTGCGCAATGTTTGTCTCCTTTCTTATAAACTGGGACGATGTTACCAATTTTCCACTCATTAGGAAGGGTTCCGGTTTGCAAGGACAGGTTGAATAATGAACACAACGATGGAGCAATTTGTTCAGCTGTTTCTTTTAGTAATCTGTTGGGTATGCCATCAGGGCCCGTAGCTTTATGCACATCCAAGGATTTCAGAAGAACTAGGATCTCTTCAACTGTGATTTCGATACTGGTCTGAGCATTTTCATCAAGGACTTGAGTCGTGTTAAAAACTGGAGTTGTTTCTGTGTGGAACACTGAAGAAAAGTATTGGTTAAAGAGCTCAGCGATAGGTTTGGGTTTGGAAGCAACGATTCTGTTTTGATGGCTGGTGGTGTTGGCCATTGAGATAGTTTGCGGTAGACTGCTTTTTTTCGACGTAAGCTTGAAAACCGACCAGAAGCGTTTAGGATTTTGTTTTAGGTCTGTTGATAGACAGTTGAAAAAGTTCTCGCGGGCAGCAGAGATAATTTGTTTGACAGTAGATCTAAGATTTTTAAACTTTTCATATATATACTTGTCGTGAAAACGTTTTAGCTTCTTTTTTATTAGTATTCTTTATATAAAATTTCACGTTAGTTAATATTCATAGTAGTTTTATCAGGTATAAAAGACTTGCACATGATCAAATACGTGCATATTAGTGGACAATTTGGTTCATGAATATTAATGAGTTTTTGAAGCATAATTAAACAGTCTGACAATCAAAAACTGGTTGTTGCTATGGCAACAATGACGTTTCAAAATTGCTGCCAATTACCCTTCAAACTAATTTTATCCGAAAAAAAGATCGCCAATTTTTTTTCCATTAAAACTTTTCTTGAAGTATGAGTAATCAATAGGCCGATTTAAAAAAAATTCTGTAGAAGGAATAATTTTTTTTTCCGGAAAAATCATGTTTGTTAATTTTAAAAAAATTTCGTTCTACAGAATTTTTTTTAAATCGGCCTATTGATTACTCATACTTCAAGGAAAGTTTTAATGAGAAAAACATTTTGGGGTCACGAAAGTTTTTCTCGAATTAAACTTTCAAATTCTCGAATTAAACTTTCGTTTCAAAGGCACTTTAAGAAAATTTACAGTAAATTTCTCCATTGGTGAGCTGTCGACATGTGGGGCACTTTAGCGGGGATTCCTTTGCCTTCAGCTGATCGATACAACCGGTACAGCAATTGAAATGCAGACATGGAAACAGCAAGCAATTCTTTGGGTTATTCATACAGATTTGACAGTCCAGTTTCTTACGCAATCCCTCCATTTTTTCGGCTTCTTCGCTCTGCTTTTTCCGGCTCTGTTCCAACTCCTGTTGCAACGTGTTTATTATCTGAATTTTTTCCGCTCGTTCTTCGACAAGTGTCTTCTGTGCTTGTTTTTTGTACTGTTTTGCCAGTGAACCAATTTTCCCCTTTAATTTTCTCAGGCTATATTTGTAATATGTCTTCTCGTCTACCGCATTCTCGATGCATCTCACAGTCTTGGTTAAGGATGAGAGTTCCTGACGGGGCTCGTAGACTACAAAAAATAACAATTTCTGGCTAGAAACCGACGCAGTGTTTACAAGTGTCAAAGCTACACTATTCGAAAGTTAATAGGTCAAAAACTCGCTAATTCATTCAAAATTAAGTTTTTACCTCCGTTTGTTTGTTTGTTTTTCGTTTGTTTGTTTGTTTGCTTGTTTGTCTTTTTTTGTCTGTCTGTCTGTCTGTCTGTCTGTCTGTTTGTTTGTTTGTCTGTTTGTTTGTTTGTTTGCTTGTTTGTTTGTCTGTTTGTTTGTTTGTTTGTTTGTTTGTCTCTGTTTGTTAGTTTGTTTGTTGTTTGTTTGTTTGTTTGTTTGTTTGTTTGTTTGTTTGTTTGTTTGTTGATTTTGATGTAACTTTGTGGAAAGGTTGGCAACAGACCAAGGACCAATTTTGGATGAGAATTTCATAAGGATCTGACCACAACATCATCCGTGTAGAATAAATGAATGAAAATTTGGTTACATGTAAAAATCCCACAGCTTCTTAACATGATTTGTTCGCAACAGGCTGGTAGCAAGGCTGTTAACAGGTTGTAACAATGCTGTTCATTCGACAAGCTGCTACAACCTTGTTAGCATCAACCTGTTAACAATTTGTTAGCTGCAGCATAGAACAGGTTGTTGGAACAACTTGTCATCAGTCTGTTGGAGGCATCAACCTTGTTACAAGTTGTCAACAACAGTGCGAACGCATGACGGTGACAACCTGTCGGAACAGCCTGTAACAACTTGAATTGTTTGCAGGTCTGTAACAGCTTGCAGCGCGTTTTTACGTGTGTAGTGGACAATTTTGGACTGCACTTGCTTCTATTTTCCTTCCGGTTTCCAGTGGGAACGATAAATTGGCATCTACATGACAATTATTTCACAACTTTTACGACTCCAAGGCAAACTCTTATAATTTGTCTGCCACCCTAATTAAATTTGGCAGTGTGACATCAAAATTGGTATTTTTGTATCAAACATGAGATTGGGAACTATTGTACTCTTAAACCCGCAAGATACACTGGACCAGTACCAATATGGCCGCCAGTTGCTTCAAAATATTCATTGCTGACCATAAGAGATGAGCAATCCAGTTATATTGAGGCCAGTGACTCAGGGTGATAAAAGAAGGGGTGAATTTAGTCAACATGTTCAAAGCCACCAGAAAGCCTTCACTTTTACAGTACTACACTTCATTTCTTCACTGTAGCTCCCATATCATTCATCTCACTTGTCCTACCTCTAAGAATATCCCCATTCTTGTATTCGCGATACTCCATTGCACCATGTGGCCAAGTAAATGTGATGCAACCATGAGGATATCCATCTAACCAGTAGCCTTCCAGAGTACTGCCATCAAAACGAGTCATAACACCACGGCCTTGTATCTTATCCATCTCCCACTCCCCATCATAAACAGAGCCATTGGAAAACACCATGTGACCAAAGCCATGCCTACATATTGAGAAAAAAACAGTACGTAGCTACATGTTTTTATTACTTGTATAATAAAGTTTTTTTTCATTCTCAAAGATACATGTGCAAAATATTTCGCAATTTTTAGCATACAAGGGTATAACTCACCTACAGTTACTTTTCCAGTTTCCTTTATATTCCCCCGACGTCGACCAATATGGATGCTCCTTGCAAGTGACGAAAGCTTTACCAAAACCGTGCCTCTTTCCTGAAAAAAAAAACGCAGTAGAATTACTCAAAAGCCATGAGGGCTAACTAAGCCCTCGTTCGTTCGTTCGTTCGTTCGTTCGTTCGTTCGTTCGTTCGTTCGTTCGTCCCTTCCCTCCCTCCCTCCATCCACCCGTCTTTCCTTCATTATTTATTTATTTATTTATTTAACCTTATTTTTACACGGTAGCTAATCAACCTTGAGTAAAACTATATATACAATAAAAATATTTGGTTGTTTTTCATTAGGCCGCGCTCTTAAATCCTTTCAGACAATTGGAAGATTGTTCCAGATTACAGCGGATTTTTCTCAGTCTAAATCAAGTGTTTTCCACTCCTTCGTCCCTTCCTTCCATCCATCCTCAGGCCCGTAGCGAACTGTTAAGGACAGGGGGGCGAGCGCCGTAGGCACGAAAACCCGCTAAGGGGTCCGGGAGCGTGCCCCCCCGGGAAAATTTTGAAATACAGTCTCTGAAATGCTATTTCCTGCGTTTTGAGACGATATATTAAAGAATTCTGAAGGTTATGAAACGTCATTTTAAACAGTCAAAAGACAACATAATTATTTCAAATATTTGAATACATCCAATGTTTTTATTTCATGGTATTTTTCTTATTAAGTAAGACACTGTAAGCTAACAGTCCAGTAACCATCGTGATGTTTTAGGTAAAACATCGTAAACCATCGTGATAGTTTAGGTAAGCAACGAGACCATGAGGGGAGTGACTAGCAACGAGGGGAGTGACTATAGCAACGAGTGAAAGAATTTTAATTAAACATTTCATAGATCAAGTAATTAATAAACAAAATCAAAAGGATTAAAGTACTGTATACAATTTGTCGAATATCGGCTGAAATTTTTTCTCTGTTCCTTATCATACTATTTCTGAGCAAATTTCAGGGGGGCATGGCCCCCTTGCACCACCTCAAATACGGGCCTGAGCCTACCCTCCCTTACCTCCCTCTTGCCCCTCTCCCCTTTCATAATTGCTCCAATTCGGCTTCTTCCTTCCCTTGCCACCATTCACAATAACGATTACTAACCTAGTTTCCAGTTTCCTTGATATATAACATAGTTTTTCACAGTAGACAATGTGCCTTCTCCATGGGGAATAATACTATTTAGTTTTCCTTTGTACGCTGCTTGTAATCTTTCATTAGCTGTTCCAAAAACTAAAACTTTTCCATAAGGATTCCGATGGTGTACCGAAACACTTATCTTTGCAAAAATCTTTTCACTTCCTTGGGTTATATTTTCGAGGCTTTTTGGTACGTTGTTTTCTTCTACAGCAGTGAGAATTGAGATTAAAATAAAGTTGAGTGTTTTTAAATTGACGTTTAAAGTGTATACGAAACAAAAATTAAGTCTGTCATATTTGAAAGAACAATTAAAATGACAAACCTGTTTTGCAGTTTTTCGTTTCATTGCTTCGTTGACATATTTCAGGTTGTTTGATACGGAATTTAATCATTTGGACATCACATGCGCATAATGACTTATTGGAGAAGGTTGTATATATTTGCTATTATCATGGATTGTAAACTGAGGACTGGATAGGAAACTAGTAGTCACGTGGAGCGTTGTGAGCCCTTTGATTGGTTAAATCGCATTCACTCAGTTTGCAAAATGGTCGAAACCTAGTTGAAAATAGTGATGTCACGAATGGCGTGAGTATGCTTGTTTTACTGAGGTTTTTAAGTGAACTTTTCTTCAAATTCTTCAAGTTCATGTTCGCACACTCAGATGACTATGTTGACGTTTCAAACGATTTTATCACCTTACAAACCTGCCTAAGCCACAATCCAGTGTTCGAGGTAAACGTTGATTGATGTTTTCTTTGTTGTTTCAAAGAAACTGGCGTCGCAAAATAGCACTTTGTTTTGCTCGGAATTTGTGATGCATTTTTACCTAGTAAACCTTTTTTTTTTTTAAACTGAGTAAGAATAGACGGGCATTTTATCGTATTATGGCTTTGTCGTATTTACAGGCAGTTGGATTATCATTTTAAGCTGTATTAATCCTAAACTTTGAATGTACTATATAGGGGATTTTTAAGCTTGTCAATTTCAACCAGGTTGTCACGCACACGCCATCAAGTCTCCTATCCAGTTTTTTTTTTACTATCCATGGTATTATTCAAACAATCACTTGAGAAGCATGTATGTGTGTTCCCCAACAACACCAAACATATATAATTTCAATTAATTTCGCGTTTGATATATGAATAGCAAAGATATATAACCTTCTCCGATAAATGATTACAGTCGTTGGCACCTATAAAGCGTGTACACCGCCCGTCAGAACATGTTCTAAATTTAAGCCAAAGTTAACCGTTTTGAAATCAACACCGTGGCATTGGCGAGACGTGATTGGCTAAGGGCACATTCATGTGACAATAATGCATTGGTTCGAATGTATCGAATGAAAACCTAATACGTTTGCAAGGTAAACATTTAACTTTGACGTTGACATAAAACATGTTTTGACGGGCGGTGTACACCAACGACACGTGTACGGCACAACATGTGACATTTGCATATCAAACAAACTGAAAAACTCAACAACGAAAGCAAAGAAAGGAAAAACTGGAAAAGATGTTACTTTGTCATTTTAAGTGTTCTTTCAAATAGACAGACTTAACTTTTATTTAGCACAAGTATTAAATGAACGCAAGTAATGTTATAAAAATACCTTCCTCCAAAAACCGACAAAGTAGTCGAATTATCAACGACTCTACAGGCTTCAGAATTTTGGTACATTTCACAAAAACTTCCAAAAACTGGTGAAATTCAGCAATGCCAAGCTGCAGCTGTAAGATGTTTGATAAATAACATGTGTCAGAAGTAGATCTCTCTGGGGTCTTGTCTGGAGTTGACATACCGCTCTTTGGAACAGCTTTCTCTTCCAATATAACTCGATCGCCTGTTTGACAAAGAAAAGAATGTTATGATTAGAAGGACTGGGTCAGTTCATTCGATAACAAGTTTTATAAAGACATGCAGAGATCTAAATTTTAAGTAATATATCACATACAAAGAGGAGTGTTTCATCAAAATGTTCAAACACCGAGACGTTCGCCGCGAGGTTTTTCAACAAACTTGGAGGATTGGGTATTTACACTCAATAGTTAGAGCCTCCGGCTATATATGTTACTCCGAGCGACGAACCAAACCGGACAAGTAGAGAAAACTCTACTTGGCCCGGCGGGAATTCGAACCCGCAGTAAGTACTATCATTCGACCTTCAGCTCTCAACTTGCCCTCTAGCTCAGTCAGTAGAGCATCGGACTAGTAATCCACAACCATTTAACCAATTTGCTTTTCAATTACTATTTCACTGCCTTGGATATAAACTACGATGTAGATGACCCCATATCTTAAAAATCCATGTTTAAATAATACTGTTTAATACTGCTCGCAGTCTAGCTAGCCCTATCTCTGCTGTTAACTTAACTTTAGTTATTTGATCTTAAATTAATTAATTTTGTATGTCTTTGTTAACGGGCCCGCAGTAATTGATGTATATATACTGTTGCGGTGACCCTGCCATTTATTATTTTATACAAGCTGCATGGCGAAGTTAAATAAATAAATAAATAAAATAAACCGAAGGTCCCGGGTTCGAATCCCAGTCGGGCCTCGTCCCTCGGAGTAACACATTATTATCCTCCACCCGAGTTCACTGTCCCACAATAATCATTCAAAATACTAACGAAAGCTTGCACAGCAAAAGCGGTAGACTTGCTACAAGTCTCTCTCTCTCTCGCTCTGACCTGCCTTCTCCGCAGGCACTCGTTGCATCATGGACAGGTCACAGTTTTGAGAGGGCCTGCCAGATCCTGTAAACAAAATGGGGACTGATCCCATTATGCACAGCGAGACTAGGCCCTATAGTTTTGAGAGGGCCTGCAAAATCTTTCCGGCCGCTGTTCGACAAACGTACGTCCAAGTTCTTTTAACACTGTGACCCACCAGGAAATTCGGTCTAAACTTTCTTACAGATCATGACAATGAAGAAACCAGTATGTTTTAGAATTACCGACGTTCTGCCAATAATATTTTTAGCGACAAAAAGAAATTGAAGGGGAAAATATCTGCCGAACAAAAGCAAATTCGACGGTCAGGAAAGTACAGGTTTTTCTTATTGTTTTTTTTTTTTTGGTTTATTTAGCTATCGAAGACTGTCAACTAACCAAGAGTTAATGAGATTTAATTTTGTTAAATTGTAGGCTATATAGTGTAGCGTAATTCAAGTTTCAGTTGCTGTGGAAACCGAAAAAGTATAAACCCAAGAGTCTCTGGGTCCTCTGGGTAGAGTAAAGTGCATTTTCGTTGATTATTCCGGCCGTTGATAAGTTCAACCGTAATTGCTTTTTTCAACAATTCCTTCATTTTAAAGCTAGGATTCCTATGTTACAAGTCTTCAATGTCCTTCAAAATCGTCGGATATAGCCATGGCTATTAACAATGGTAGTTATTATGCAAATTTATTCCGTGCCAAGTTTTGCCAAATTTTTTACAGGATCTTGCAGGCCCTACCCTGCGAGCAGAGCTTTCTTTTCCTTATTTCTTCGCTGAGAGGGAGGAAGAAAAGTAGGCTCTGCTGTATTCGTGTTTGGCTTTGTCCAAGATTTAGGACGAAGTAACCCGACTTTCTTTTGTTCGAATTCAATAGTTTCTGATTAGTTCCAGCTCAGAGCTCATGAGACAAAAGAAAAAGTCGCTTCGCGCGAAAAAAGTCGCCTAGTGGAAAACCGGCTTAAGACCCGTTTAACCGGTTCTCGTTTTGTTTTCTGCTCTGATTGGGACTGGGTTCGAGATTGTAACCAAGCAACTGACATGCATGCGCAATGGAAACCAGTCACGAATACAGCAGAGCCTACGTTTCTTCCTCTCTCTCAGCGAAGAAATAAGGAAAAGAAGGCTCTGCTCGCAGGGTATGCAGGCCCTAAATTCGGCGTGTGTGACCTGTCCATGACGCAAGGAGGGCCTGCGGAGGAGGCAGCGCTCTGACCGAAAAGCGGAAGACAAAAGCAGCTGAAACGTTAACATTAACTTTAAGCTGAAACACTATACTAAAAAAGGTAAAAAAACTTTGAGGTGTTTGGATATCCTGATGAAACACTCTTTTTGAGTAAAATAGCTGGAAGAACATTTACACTCAGTTAATTTATAATAAGACTTTCCAGGCCTAAAAGCTTTTTCACTTTTAATCACTCACAAGAATTTTCAAAAACTTTTCGAAACCTGTTAAAAGTATATCTTTACCTCCGTCAACTGGTTTTGAAGAATCTTGCTGGTTTGTATAACGTTTGTTGTACTTTCGCTGCAAATTTTTCGACTCACTGGAATCAATTAACGCCAACAACAGCGCCTGCAACTTATTCAAATTACTCCCATACAGAGTCTGCGTCTTGAAGATTTGAAACGAAAGCAGAAGTTCGCATTTCAACTCTGCAATCGAGGCCTTCCGGAGCCGTTTCCCAATCGAGAAGTTTGGCAAGGCCAGGTCGTGCAAATAATTCAAAACGTTCTCGATTTTTTCACAAACATTCAAGCCAACATCTAAACAATCCTTCAGGTTTTCCAGTGTCTTGAATAAGTTTAATTGCAGAGAACAATAAAGACAGTTGTCGGAATCGTTGTCAGTTATGGAAACTCGAGCCTCAGCCGAATCGCTTTTGTTCGAACTAACGGAATTATCGGTAACCGCCACAGAAGCTTCATTCAGCGAACGCTCGTCATGGCATCTGTTCATTTCACGGCCAGGCAAAGGCGGATCGGATGCCGATAGTTTCTCAGCGATGCATATGTTATCCATCTTCTTGGATTGATGTGCAATTGTCTTGCCTAGGTTCATAGCCAGATAGGACAGGTTTCTCTTTTTGACTTCCAAAACACGAGACACCGTCGAAAACCACTTGTCCGTAGCTGTCAACTTCAGATCTAATTTTAAGTCACCGTCGGGTTTTGTGGTTTGCTCAGGTGAATCTAAATCATCGGCGAGGGAGGAGTCGGGGGTAGAAGAGCTAACATAGGAATTTACATCGACTCTCTAAAAAATAGAAAATTTCCCCCATTGTACCACATTCGTTATAATGCTATTGCAGGTGTTGGTAGTGGTGATGATGTTGGCAATGGGGATGGTGGCAGTGGGAATAGCGCTGGTAGTAGTGATGGTGTTGCTAGTGGGGATGGTGTTAGCAGTGGGAATGGTGTTAGCAGTAGGAATAGTGTTGGCAGTGGTGATGGTGTTAGCAGTAGGAACAGTGTTGGCAGTGGGGATGGTGTTAGCAGTGGGAATGGTGTTAGCAGTAGGAATAGTGTTGGCAGTGGTGATGGTGTTAGCAGTAGGAATAGTGTTAGCAGTGGGGATGGTGTTAGCAGTGGGGATGGTGTTAGCAGTGGGGATGGTGTTAGCAGTAGGAATAGTGTTAGCAGTGGGGATGGTGTTAGCAGTAGGAACAGTGTTGGCATGGGGATGGTGTTAGCAGTGGGAATGGTGTTAGCAGTAGGAATAGTGTTGGCAGTGGTGATGGTGTTAGCAGTAGGAATAGTGTTAGCAGTGGGGATGGTGTTAGCAGTAGGAATAGTGTTAGCAGTGGGGATGGTGTTAGCAGTGGGGATGGTGTTAGCAGTGGTGATGGTGTTGGCAGTAGGAACAGTGTTGGCAGTGGGGATGGTGTTAGCAGTGGTGATGGTGTTAGCAGTAGGAACAGTGTTGGCAGTGGGGATGGTGTTGGCAGTGGTGATGGTGTTAGCAGTAGGAATAGTGTTGGCAGTGGTGATGGTGTTAGCAGTAGGAATAGTGTTGGCAGTGGTGATGGTGTTAGCAGTGGGGATGGTGTTAGCAGTGGGGATGGTGTTAGCAGTAGGAATAGTGTTGGCAGTGGTGATGGTGTTAGCAGTAGGAATAGTGTTAGCAGTGGGGATGGTGTTAGCAGTGGGGATGGTGTTAGCAGTGGGGATGGTGTTAGCAGTGGGGATGGTGTTAGCAGTGGGGAATGGTGTTAGCAGTAGGAATAGTGTTGGCAGTGGGGATGGTGTTAGCAGTGGGGATGGTGTTAGCACTAGGAATAGTGTTGGCAGTGGTGATGGTGTTAACAGTGGTGATGGTGTTAGCAGTGGGGATGGTGTTAGCAGTGGGAATGGTGTTAGCAGTGGGAATGGTGTTAGCAGTGGGAATGGTATGTTAGCAGTGGGAATGGTGTTAGCAGTGGGGATAGTGTTGGCAGTGGTGATGGTGTTAACAGTGGTGATGGTGTTAGCAGTGGGGATGGTGTTAGCAGTGGGAATGGTGTTAGCAGTGGGAATGGTGTTAGCAGTGGGAATGGTATGTTAGCAGTGGGAATGGTGTTAGCAGTGGGGATGGTGTTAGCAGTGGGAATGGTGTTAGTAGTGGGAATGGTGTTAGCAGTGGGGATGGTGTTAGCAGTGGGAATGGTGTTAGCAGTGGGAATGGTGTTAGCAGTGGGAATGTGTTAGCAGTGGGAATGGTGTTAGCAGTGAGGATGGTGTTAGCAGTGAGGATGGTGTTGGCAGTGGGAATGGTGTTAGCAGTGGTGATGGTGTTAGCAGTGGGGATGGTGTTGGCAGTGGGAATGGTGTTAGCAGTGGTGATGGTGTTAGCAGTGGGGATGGTGTTGGCAGTGGGAATGGTGTTGGCAGTGGGAATGGTGTTGGCAGTGGGAATGGTGTTGGCAGTGGGAATGGTGTTAGCAGTGGTGATGGTGTTAGCAGTGGGGATGGTGTTGGCAGTGGGAATGGTGTTGGCAGTGGGAATGGTGTTGGCAGTGGGAATGGTGTTAGCAGTGGTGATGGTGTTAGCAGTGGGGATGGTGTTAGCAGTGGGGATGGTGTTAGCAGTGGGGATGGTGTTAGCAGTGGGGATGGTGTTAGCAGTGGGGATGGTGTTAGCAGTGAGAATGGTGTTAGCAGTGGGGATGGTGTTAGCAGTGGGGATGGTGTTAACAGTGGGAATGGTGTTAGCAGTGGGGATGGTGTTAGTAGTGGGGATGGTGTTAGCAGTGGGAATGGTGTTAGCAGTGAGGATGGTGTTAGCAGTGAGGATGGTGTTGGCAGTGGGAATGGTGTTGGCAGTGGGAATGGTGTTAGCAGTGGGGATGGTGTTAGCAGTGAGAATGGTGTTAGCAGTGGGGATGGTGTTAGCAGTGGGGATGGTGTTAACAGTGGGAATGGTGTTAGCAGTGGGGATGGTGTTAGTAGTGGGGATGGTGTTAGCAGTGGGAATGGTGTTAGCAGTGAGGATGGTGTTAGCAGTGAGGATGGTGTTGGCAGTGGGAATGGTGTTGGCAGTGGGAATGGTGTTAGCAGTGGTGATGGTGTTAGCAGTGGGGATGGTGTTGGCAGTGGTGATGGTGTTAGCAGTGGGAATGGTGTTGGCAGTGGGAATGGTGTTAGCAGTGGGGATGGTGTTAGCAGTAGGAATGGTGTTAGCAGTGGGGATGGTGTCAGCAGTGGGGATGGTGTTAGCAGTGGGGATGGTGTTAGCAGTGAGAATGGTGTTAGCAGTGGGGATGGTGTTAGCAGTGGGGATGGTGTTAACAGTGGGAATGGTGTTAGCAGTGGGGATGGTGTTAGTAGTGGGGATGGTGTTAGCAGTGGGAATGGTGTTGGCAGTGGGAATGGTGTTAGCAGTGGGGATGGTGTTAGCAGTGGGGATGGTGTTGGCAGTGGGGATGGTGTTAGCAGTGGGGATGGTGTTAGCAGTGGGAATGGTGTTAGCAGTGGGGATGGTGTTAGCAGTGGGAATGGTGTTGGCAGTGGGGATGGTGTTAGCAATGGGGATGGTGTTGGCAGTGGGGATGGTGTTGGCAGTGGGAATGGTGTTGGTAGTAGTGATAGTGTTAGCAGTGGGGATGGTGTTGGCAGTGGTGATGGTGTTAGTAATACAGATAGTGTTGATGGTGTTAGCAGTAATAGTGTTGGTAGTGGAGATGGAGCCAACACCATCACCACTGACAACACCATTATCACAGCCAACACAATACATCACTCATCAATACTACCATAGCAATACCATTAGTTCTGTTACCATCATCATTCACATGATTTTTACACCACCATCATGTACCATGATGAAAAACAACCAACATTTACATTGTTCAATTTCAAAATTCCTAAAGTAAGAAATTATGTATGTTTGGCTTTCCTTCATGTACGCCTTGCGCACCTATTTTTATTAATCCTGTCTAAATCTGTCCCCATGGGAACTGGCTTGCTACCTGGGCCATAAATAATTTTCAAAAGTAAAATTTGAATTTACATATATAGGCATTACATATATAGATAAATATTAATTAGTTTTTGACTCACGGATGCTGCGTAGCAGCATCTGAGTCTTTGTGGGCACTCGCTGTAACATTCCATACATTCCAATGGCGCTAACAATGACCAGGCTGCTTTGCGCTCTTCACTGGTCAGTGTTCACTGTGACCTTGAGGTGTTTTCGATCTGGATGATCAAACAAATCAGGAAATGAATCAGTTGTCAAATGAATCAGTATTTTAAGATAAGTTTGAGGTAACAGTTGGCTTATTAATCCAAGTGCTTGACCACATACCAAACCTTTGTCTCGCTTACGATTTTCCTATGTGTTTGGTTTAATGAATTATTAATGAGTTTGAGAAGTATATATCACAGTGCAGTCAGTGCTCTGCATTTACAAAACAATGAGAACTACCGTAAATGAATTACTATATAATCAGTGCTAATGCAAAGGTTTTTGCCAAAATTTCCATCGTGTGAAACATTTCCATTGTAACACACGGTTTGACTTATGTTATCATGCCTCTTACTTATTAAACTCACCACGATCGGAAATGGCGGCTGTCGAGGCTCGCGAAACACGGGCTGACCCGTATTAGTTACGCATGCGTAGAACGAATATCTTGCGTGTAAACGTCATCAATACACAGCCAACAACTCACTTGAGCCAGCACGCACGTGGACTGCGAACTGCCCCATGAAAGTGGCCGATTTTCTATGCGATTTCCGATCGTGATGATTATATTCAAAGCTAATTTATAGAAGAGTCAATAAACTGAATTAATTAGTTGTGGAAATTGAATTAATTAGTCGTTTTTTTTACATTAGTCGCTCACTCACTTGATGTGTTTGACGTACCCTAATTCCACGTTGGCATTTCCCTTGGTCCATTCTATAAAATGCTCTATTCTATAAAAAAACTGTTAAATCAATTGTTGTTTTTGGGGTTTTTTTCAGCTTGTTGATGAATATTAAATATTATGAGTGCAATCAAGCATTTTCTCTACAAAAATTTCTACAGTACATGGCAAAACTTGGGGCTAAATTTCTATGAAATTTTTATTCAATTTTCAACGAAATTGAACTAAAATTTAAACTAAAGATTTTTGGTCCTTGGTCTAGCCAACCTTAATTTTCACAAATAAAAATCAGTCCAATACGTTTTTGAGATATCCTTGAGACAGATAGCCTGTGTACAGCCTGAATATATACCTGTAATTCAGTCTGTGAAAACTCGCACAATAGCTTGTCAACCCAACGCTGAGCTTCTCAGATCTGAGGAGTAGATTTTGAGTGACAAAATCAAAACTCCCGTCTGATTCCAGTTACACTTTGTTCTCTAAGAATTCTCATGAGATCAAATAATTCAATCAAATAAACAATTATGAATCATATGTCGAGTATTAAACCACTCAGAATCTACTTCTCAGATCTGAGAAGCTCAGTGGGGGGTTGACAAGCTATCATACGAGTTTTCGCAGACTGAATTACAGAGTGTATATTCAGGCTGTATTATACAGGCTAGGTGACATACATACATACATGTACAGAGACACTAAGAAAGACACACGCACACACAAACAGATAGATATATAGACAGACAAACAAACAAACAAACAAACAAACAAACAAACAAACAAACAAACAAACAGACAAACAAACAAACAAACAAACAGACACACACACACAAACAAACAAACAAACAAACAAACAAACAAACAAACAAACAAACACAGACACACACACACACACACACACACAGATAGACATACACCCATATATATATATATATATACCCATATATATATATATATATATATATATATATATATAGACTTGAAGTGGGCAAAAAGAGTTTTAAATACACCGGAGCAAAGTATTTCAACAACCTCCCATTGGAAATTAAAACTATTGGTTCATTCAATAACTTCAAACAGAAATTGTTTGCTCATTTATTTCATACTGCATAATCAATCGAGTAATCTAATCTAATCTGTTGTATGTAAATTATATCTGTTTAGACCTTTACATATAAATTCTACTACATGTATTAAATTTAGTATACAGCACCCTCATTGATAACAGCAACTATAGATCGTTTTCATCTGACGTCACGGCGGCCATATTGGTGTACCAAAACAATGAAATGGCGGCCATATTGGTGTACGGTATGGGAATTAGCTCTTTCTTATTCAAATATTTCGTATTGTTTCACTACCCCAACGGGGCCACCAATCACGTGAGTGAAAACGATCTATATGTATGCTGAAAAGGTTACGCGCTGTCAAAATGTTATTAAATTGAATTGAAATTGAAATATATACAGACATACAAACAAACAAACAAACAAACAAACAAACAAACAAACAAACAAACAAACAAACAAACAAACAAACAAACAAACACACACACAAAACAAACAAACAAACAAACAAACAAACAAACAAACAAACAAACAAACACACACACACACACAGATAGACATACACCCATATATATATATATATATATATATATATATATATATATATATATATATATATATATATATATATCAGGGGCGGCGCGCTAAGGTATTAAAGGTATTAGTCTAATACCTTTTTTTCTCCAGATTGAAATGAATTGTAAAATAATATAATTATTCCATCAGAAAGTACTTATTCTTATAGAACAGAGATGGAATGGAAGAAAACAACATCTTTGTTATTGATTGTTTGATTTCAATTATCTGGTAGCTAACCACTAAAGAGTTTAGTATTCCGCAGTACCGTATCGTCCTCGCTGACGCGCGCAACAACTTTAGCGACAAGTGTTTGAAAGGCTTAGCCCTCAAGGTATTAGAATCTCAAAACTAATACCTTGGCTTGACAAGAAACGCGGATTTTCGGTGTTAAATTTCACCACAGGTGGTACAATATTTATATTCTAAAGTCAGACGCTTTACTATTTCGATTTAAAACTGCTTTTATTTCGCAGCCAGAAGTATGCAATTCTTTTCACTTCATTACATTAACAATATATAACATTTCAATATATAAATCATCCATATAGTATCGGCTGTATCGCCTATTTCATAAGGAAAAGCTCCCAACACTGGAGTTCAATACTTCAATAATATGGAAACAAAGAGCAATTATTTATAACAATTTTGAAGCTTTGATATGGCGACTATAACTTATCTGACGAAAGGAAAACCTTCTTGAATCCATATTTAACAAAATAAAGGCATAAATCCTCCTTCAAAGGTAAGAACGATGCGAATATTTGTATATCTAACAACGCAATCCTACAAGGTATTAGTTTTGCGATTCTAATACCTTGACCGCCAGACCACACCAGACGTTGCGCTGATCATATGTATTGTCGGCGCACCACGCAAGCTATTCACAAGTGCAGCGCATCAGCATCGCCAAAATAGGTGGCGAGGCGTGTGGCCATCGCTGGGATGTTTCAAATATTTTTTCTTTACTATCGAGTCACAACTGTAAAGTGTAAACTTAAAAACTAAGTAAGAGAACAGTGAACAAGTTTGTTATGCATTGCCATTATATTTCTACCGCTACAATATTATTAATCACATCACAGTCTCAGACCACTGTGCTCAGACAGATACTGTATAATTCAATGGATGTTTCCGTTAATTTGGTCGTGAAGTCATCGATCGAACTGCGTAAAATACTTAGCATTTAGATCTTCATCTCGCTTGATTTTTTCAAAGAATATCTTCTGTAGAATGCTGGAAATTGCATTTCAGAGCCTCTAGATTTCAAAATTTTCTGGGGGGGGGGGATACCCCCAGACCCCCCTACTTTGGACACCACAACTAATACCAAAAAATTTACGCTCCGCGCCGCCCCTGATTGATATATATATATATATATATATATATATCCTAAAATGTGTTGTTCTTCAGGGGAACTGAAGATTGTCTCAAGACGTGAGGCATGAAACTCAGAGTAGCAATGACTACATTTTAGGATTCAAACTGTTATTTCTCTACTTGTGATAAAGTTGAACGTTATTAATCTAATATAGTAATCTTGGGTAACCTGTTGACCACGAGATTTTTAGTCACGTGATCCGAGAACGTTGTGTATATTTTTGTTAGAGCTAGTGAGATCGAGATCGAGATCGAGTTAGACTAGAAGTAATCGAACACGAATAGAACGATGTTATACGCTTGGATTTAGTTATTTATTATTTGTTTACTTAAAGTTTATCATTTTCTTTTATTGTATTACTTTATTATTCAATTGGAACGTTTATGCGAGTATTTTATATTCCGAATTATGCGACGTGCATAACATGGCGCCCAACGTGGGGCAGTGAATCTGGTCCCATTCGAAGTTTATTTTGTTTGTCAAATCAACGAGATGTCGACTACAAATCTTGGAAGAATACGAGCCGTACGAGCTGGCAATAGAGGAGTTATTACGAAGCTGATAAAGGAAGCCGAGTACCATCTAAAGGAACTTAACGAACCACAACAAGGGAAATCCGACAAGGGGCGAATGCAGACAATTTGTACGATACTTAACGAAAAGAAAGATATCCTGAAGGAACTAGACGAAAAGGTGCTTAGTTTATGCGAAATGGAGGACATCGAAAGAGACATCGAGGAAGCCGACGAAGTAATGTCCCGTATATTGGATATTCAGAGGATGCTCTGCGAGGAAACCAAACCGAAAATTATACAACCGAAAATCACGACACAAGTACAGGAGCTGTCATCGCCAAATTCCAACCATGTTGATCAGGCCACGACGAATTCAGAAGGTTCTGCAGGTACGTTGAATTCAGTCCATTTACAATCCCCAAATCCATCGCTTAATGTCAGTAGTAACAGTACACTTGGTGGGGAAACGTCTCAAGTCTCACACTCTGCAGTACTTCCTACACCGCCATTTATATCACAACAAACTCGTTCGAAGTTGCCGAAGCTTGTTTTGCCGAAATTTAAAGGGGACATAACTCAGTATCGCTCGTTTTGGGATAGCTTCGAAAGCTCCGTGCATAAGAACCCTGGGTTGTCAACAATCGATAAGTTTAATTATTTAAACTCGCTGTTGGAAGGTCGAGCCCTTCGCTCCATACAAGGGCTTCCCATCACCGAAGGAAACTATCAATCAGCTGTGGACATTCTACAACAACGTTTTGGCAAACCGCAAGCGATTATTTCAGCTCATATGGAAGAACTCATGAAAATTCCCCCATGTAATGGTGATAAGCCTTCTCAACTACGGTTTATTTATGACAAGGTTAGTGTCCATGTTAGAGGTTTGGAAGCTCTTGGTGTTGATTCAAAGCAATATGGCAGTCTTCTTATCCCAGTAATCATGGCCAAACTACCAGCAGAAGTGAGACTTCAAATTGCAAGAAACACTAATGAGGAGGTATGGGAGATGTCAGCGATATTAAACATCATCCTAAAGGAGGTCGAAGCGCGGGAAATAAGTGAAAGTGTCAAGGTTAATAATCCAGATAACCGGAAACCAATGTTTTCTTCACGAACACCTTCAGCAGCAGCCCTGGCCACTCAAGCAATGCATGGTAAATCGATTCAATGTGTTTATTGCAAGGAACATCATTTTTCTGCATCCTGTGACCGAGTAACCGACACAAGTGAGCGCAAAGAGATCCTAAAGAGAGATCAACGATGCTTCATATGTCTTGGAAAAAATCATCGGAGTGCCCAATGCGATCCAAACAAGAATTGTCGACGCTGTCATGGTGGACATCACCAATCCATATGCCAAAGGTCCAAACCACCATACATTCCACCATCAGAAACCAAAGGTCAAACCAAACCCTTCATTAATACTGATGACCCACCTAGAACGAAGGATCAACCCGACCAAGCTACAACAGCTGCAACGAGAAGCCAACATAACAAAGTTCTTTTACAGACAGCAGTTACCTATGCCCAAGCAACAAACAACTCGAAGTCTGTACCTGTGCGAGTTCTCCTAGATAGTGGCAGCCAACGGTCATATATTACTAATTCCTTGAAGATGAGGCTGGGTCTGGTTCCAATAAAAACAGAGACGCTTCACTTAAATACATTTGGAGATGAGAATTTTACCAAACAACGTTGCGATATGGTCCAATTGTCTTTGAAGGGAAAAAGTGGTGATCACAAGATTACAGCACTCTGTTTCAATAAAATCTGCTCACCATTGACAACCACCCTGGATCTCAGTCGATACCCTCATTTACAAGGTCTACATCTGTCCGATCTCAACATTCTTGAAGGGAGACAAGCTGACAGCAATATCGATATACTCATTGGTGCTGATTACTACTTCGATATCCTCACTGGAGAGGTGGTGCGTGGAGAAGGTGGCCCCATTGCCATCAACAGTGAATTCGGATGGGTGGTGTCTGGTCCAACAAACAACATCGAAGCGTTTTCTGGAATCTCTGTGTCCAATCTGTCGATCGAGAAGCAAGGTGGTCTACCTATTCCTAATTCCTCTGCCACGAATGAAGACGAATTAGAACTTTCCAAGACTTTGCACAGATTCTGGGAGATTGAGTCCATGGGAATCAAGGAGGAGGGTGTGACAACAGAGGATTTCTTACCCGAGGTACGATACAAGCAGGATGAAGGCCGATACGAAGTGAATTTACCTTGGAAGGCTGGCTGTACTCCAAAATCGGACGGTTACGTGGTATGTATGAAACGTCTACGTCAACTTCAATCACGTCTTAACAAGGACAAAGCACTGATGAAAGAATATGATGAAATCATCAAGGAACAAGAGAAAATGGGGATCATAGATCCAGCAGTCGAAACTGAAGAAAACAGCCATTTCCTGCCTCACCATGGAGTCATCCGTCAAGACAAGACAACAACAAAGCTCAGAGTGGTTTTTGATGCTTCTTCAAAATCTGGAAAGGAGGATCTATCATTGAATGATTGTCTCGAGAAAGGCCCAAATCTGGTTCCACGTCTATTCGACACTGTTGTTAAGTTTAGAGGCTACCCAATTGGTCTTGTTGCCGATATCGAAAAGGCTTTCCATCAAATCGAAATTGCACCCGATGACAGCAAGATGTTGAAGTTTCTCTGGTTCGAGGACATCTACCAAGAAAACCCCAGAATCAAGGAGTACCAATTTCGTCGCCTACCGTTTGGTCTCACACCAAGTCCTGCCATTCTGTCTAGTACCATTCGACTTCATCTTTCCCAATACAAAGAGACAGAACCGGAGATAGCTTCGTTATTACTCGAGTCCTTCTACGTAGATGATTTCGCTGGTGGAGCCTATGACAACTCCGAAGCCTTACGCATTTATCGCACTTCGAAAGATCTCATGAGCAAGGGTGGTTTCACACTACGAAAATGGCACTCGAATTCCCCGTATCTTCGAGATATCATTGCGACACAGGAAGATGCCACTTCAATCAACGAAGAGGAGAAAACGTCACGAGAGTTCATCCAGAGCAACGCGAATGCAAGTGTAAAAGAAAACGTCAACGAAGCCGCGACATCATGCTCGTCACCACAAGATAAGTGCGAGTCACAGAAAGATTGTTATGTTAAATTCTTGGGGATCAATTGGAATGTTGAGACTGATGAATTCCGCTACGACCTCGGAGAAATGGTTGAATACGCTCAGTCTCTTCCAGCAACCAAGCGATCAGTGTTGAGGTTTTCCGCCAAAGTCTTCGATCCTATTGGTCTCGTTACTCCATTCACGGTAAACATGAAGATGTTGTTTCAAACCCTTTGTACTTCGAACGTAAATTGGGACGATAATCTAGAAGGAAAAGCGTTAGCACGTTGGAATTCGCTTGTAAGAGAACTGAACGCTTTAAATGATGTACGAGTACCCAGATGCTATTTCCACTGTATCGACGATGTTTCGCGAACACACGAAATTCACGGATTCTGCGACGCTTCCGACAATGCATTTGCAGCAGTGGTGTACCTAAGAACAAAACACAGCAATGGAGAAGTGGAGGTGAATCTGATAGCCTCCAAAACACGAGTTGCACCGATCAAGAAACAATCTACGCCGCGACTTGAACTGTTGGGAGCGAATATCTTGGCAAGATTGGTCAATTCGGTTATACACGCGATTACGTCCGTGAAAGTTTCCCCGAATGTCATACTATGGACCGATTCTTTCACCACTCTTTGCTGGATACGGAATAACAAGGCGTGGAAATCGTATGTCCAAAACCGAGTAAAGGAAATCAGAGAATTGACGAGTGGCTATCAATGGAGACATTGTCCCGGTAAATTCAATCCGGCCGACTTGCCGTCTCGCGGATGTTCAGGACGAGAGCTCGCTGAAAGTGAAACATGGTGGAATGGTCCACATTTTCTTAAGTGTCCCGAAGAGCAATGGCCAGAGGATCCCCAACCAACCAGCAACGACCACGATCAAGCTTACGTCGAGGTGATGAAGAACCCGCTTTCAATAACCCACTCTCTGTCGGGTGTTTCGCCAAACGCTAATGACGTCATTGATATGGAGAAGATAATCGACTACCGAAGATACAGCACAAAATCCAAGTTGCTTCGCGTCACTGCAAGAGTCCTTCGATTCCTAAAGATGACAAGAAAGCAATCCTGTCCAACGTCATTCGAGCTAAACGCTGACGAGTTACAAGAGGCCGAAGAATTATGGATCCGCAGCATTCAATCCGTCGCCTTTGTCGAAGAAATCCGATGCATCCAATCAGGTCGTTCCAATGCGATGGTTAACCAACTCGGGTTGTATCTCGACAAAGATCACATCATTCGTTGCGAAGGACGAATTACCAAATCTACAGTGCCCGAAAATGCGAAACAGCCAATCTTACTCCCCTCGAAGCATGGTTTTACTGAGCTGATTGTACTAGAAAGTCACGAGATAGTACATCACGATGGAATCAGAGAAACTCTGAACTGCGTCCGAGGGAAGTATTGGGTTTTACGTGGGCGAGAAGCCGTGAAAAGAGTCGTAAAAGAATGTGTGACGTGCAAGAAATTTGAAGGAAAACCCTTTGGTACACCCAAAGAACCTCCTCTACCGTCCAGCCGAGTCAGCGACGAGCCTCCGTTTACGAACACTGGAATCGACTTCGCTGGCCCTATTTACGTCACGACAAATCAAGTAATGCAGAAGGTATACATATGTTTGTTCACCTGTGCTTCCACCAGAGCTGTTCATCTTGAACTGGTGTGTAGTTTATCCGTTCCCTCGTTTCTCCAAGCCTTTCGGCGCTTTGCTTCACGACGAGGTCTACCTGCACGACTGTTGACTGATAATGCTAAGACCTTCAAGTCCGCCGCGAAGGAAGTGAAGAATATTATGAGATCGGCAGAAATTCAGCGAGAACTGGCTACGAAGGGAGTAAGATGGGAATTCATCGTAGAGAAAGCACCATGGCAAGGTGGCTTTTGGGAGCGAATGATACAGAGCACCAAGAGATGTTTGAAAAAAAGCCTTGGACGAACGTCATTGGATTTCGAATCGCTGAGAACACTTTTGGTGGAAATCGAGACGACGATTAATAACAGGCCACTCACCTACGTGTATGATGACGAAGAGGGAATTTCATACCCGCTTACGCCGTCGCAGCTCATTTATGGTCGACAAATCACGCTGACACCTAATGACAGGCAATACGACATCATCAGTATGAACCAATCCTTAACGAAGAAAGTCAAGCATCATAGACGTTTACTGAGTCAATTTACGAATCGTTGGAGGAAGGAATACCTGTTAAGCCTCAGAGAGATCTCGCGTGCGCTTCATGGACCATCACGAGAGACGATTGCAGTTGGCGACGTGGTAGTTTTGAAGAATGATTCTTCTTCGCGAGTCTTCTGGAAGTTAGCGAAGGTTACAGAGCTGCTTAGCAGCCACGACGGGATAATTCGGGCAGCCAAGATTCGTGTGGTAAATTCAGAAAAGGGAAGAGTAACCGAGCTACGAAGACCCATACAACATTTGGTGCCTCTGGAATTACGAATGAGTCCAGATCCTGTAAACAGCATTCCTGATACCATGCCAGAAGCCGAGAATCCGACCACGCAACGACCGAGACGAACTGCAGCAGTTATTGGAGAACTCTTGCGAAAGGGAATGAGCTGAGTACCTTTAACTTTCGAAAGGATCAAATTACATTCAATGTTTACCATGTTATTATTTTGATTTTTCTTGATCACTTTAAGGTGATCAACGCCGGGAGTGTGATAAAGTTGAACGTTATTAATCTAATATAGTAATCTTGGGTAACCTGTTGACCACGAGATTTTTAGTCACGTGATCCGAGAACGTTGTGTATGTTTTTGTTAGAGCTAGTGAGATCGAGATCGAGTTAGACTAGAAGTAATCGAACACGAATAGAACGATGTTATACGCTTGGATTTAGTTATTTATTATTTGTTTACTTAAAGTTTATCATTTTCTTTTATTGTATTACTTTATTATTCAATTGGAACGTTTATGCGAGTATTTTATATTCCGAATTATGCGACGTGCATAACACTACTACAAACGTAACACATTTGTATATATATATATATATATATATATATATATATATATATATATATATATATATATATATATATATATATATATATTAGTTCAATCTACAGACACGGTGTTTCGCTGTACAACAGCTCATCAGTGTAGCTTGGAACAATCTGAATGAATTTCATCAATTACTTATACACATGCGATCGTCGGTGACAACCGCATGTGGGACAGCATCGGTGAAGTACATTCCGATAGCGTGAAGTGCGCATGGGCCCAGAGTGCTCAAACTTCCACAAGGGTAGTGAGCGTTGCATTATCGCTAATAGGTACCCACGGCAACTTCACAGAGTGCTCAACAACACCGAAGTGAAGGAGCGTACATATATATATATATATATATTAAACGAAAAATACTAAAATTGTAGCCAGGATTTGTCATAAGTTAAAAAGAGTTGAGACTGGTTTGTCACTGACTAGTTAAAAACGTATATACAACGTTTATAAAACTTTATTGAGACGTTTCGACCGAACAACTACGGTCTTGATCGGTTAAAAATATATTAAAAGTCAAAACAGACTTAAATAGGTCCAAGTTATGCTAATGAGTATATAGTGTTAAAAAAGTGACTTATAAACATCAGGTATTTCTATATGGTCATTGTGAGCGTTAGGGTCCCTAATGAATACCCATGGCCAGAAATTTGCGACATTGAGCCATTTTATGACCAGCGGCTAACTACATCAAATTGACAATAGCAACAAAGCCGTTTGCGGACAGGCATTCCACTTTCAATCCTTCATTCTTTCTTAAAATGCGATTATTGGTTTGTTCAAAATCTTCAACATTCGCTAGTTGACTTCTTAGTCGCTTAAACTCAAGGAAAATGCTCTCAATTGGCAATTATGGGTCGAAATTGCGCAACGGAGTACCCGTTGCGCAATATAAAAAGAAGAGGAATCATATTTCACGTTGAGTCGCGCAAGAGACAAGAAGTAAATATAGAAATGCCCACTACGCTGAACAAAAATATCGCAGCCTCCAGTAAGATAATGTAAGAGAAAGCGCGTCGTCAGGGTTTTATTTTGGTACCTTTTCCGAAGAAATCCACCAAATACAACGTCGAATATTCTAAAAGATGGATTTCTATTTCGCGCTGCTTCACTTACAGCGGGCCATCTCCTCATCCTTAAAATACTGTATATTCAGGAGCAAAATGGAATGGTCAAACAACGCGCGACTTAGTACAACGAAGAATCGTTGTGTAGTACAATACTTCAACTTTGCTACTCAAGGTGGACAAATGGACTAGCGATGCTGTGTAACTCGTTACATAACCGTAAAGATCAAGGTATTCGTCATTTTCTTCTAATAAACTATGATTTTCAACCTTAGCATATGGCTAGACTAGCCCTAGAGTTCGTGTTCAGTTTGGAAAGGTTAAATTTACGAAGATAAACATCAAATATAGCTTGAACTATTCATTTAATTATGTACAACCTAGAACGAGGTGGACAAACTTGACTTATCTTGCGGTTAGACTTCTGTTTCAATTCTTGTGAAATGCGTAGACTAATTACTTGTTATTGCTAGCCGCCATGTTTTTCCGATGTTGCGCATGCTCAGCATCGCGTGTCTCGAATTTCTGGCCATGACGCTTCAAGAAACACGTTGATGGTAATTGTCTGACTTATTCATGATGGTGGTGTTGTTAAAATCTGGACAATGGTTCTTTTGTTCTACGTGTTGAGCTATTTTTGAGTATTTATCAAGGTTCTTTACAGTTCTTTTGTGTTCGTATATCCTGGTCTTCAAAGCTCTGTTGATTTGTCCGTAATAAGTGAAATCGCATTGTGAACAGTCAATCTTGTAAATTACACCTTTTGTTTGTTCAGTTTTTTGTTTATCTGTAGGTTTTGGAAATTGGCGTAGAGTGTATTAATGGGTTTGTAGCCAACTTTCACATTTTCTCTTCTGAGTATTCTTGCTATCTTTTCAGAGATGCCTTTGATGAATGGTAGGGCGACAAATGTTGACCGTTCGTTGGGTGCAATGTTGTTGATGCCATTTGGGTTGCGGGCATGTTCACTGGAACTGTTATCAAAGTTGAGAACCGCGTTAGATTTTCTTTTCGAGTCGCATCTTTTAATGAGTTTCAGTGGATAACCATTATCTTTTAACACATTAATGACGTGTTTTCTCTCCTTACGTTTACCGGCATTTGCAGACTAGTTCCTAGTCCTCTTTTCTCTCGAACGTATTTTGGTGACGTCACAGAATAGGGATCGAGCATAGGTAGCCCAAAAATCCGTGTAGAGCCCCATTCCCCTACTAGCTGTCGCGCGCCGCAAGGCCCCTTGCAATGATTACATCATATTATATAGAAATACATAAGGTTGGCAAGTAATTCATGGTTTACGAACAAACTACTTGAACAAATGGGAAAATACTTGGTACAACGTGATGAAAACTGACAAAAAACTAACGATACATTAAACCCGGATAATTTTGCTATCTTGTCACAAACAAATTTCGTTTCAAAACAGCCGGGAAAGAGGTAAAATAGACACAAATCTGTGAAATTTTGTTGAAGATTTCCCTGTCTCTATGCGGGATGCCACAGGTCGACGTATTCGTCATTTTTTTAAAGCAGCAATAGTAAGCCTATTGGTCAATAAAATACACAAACTATGACGTTCCTGGAGGGGGAAAAAGAGCTACAGGGGGGTTAATCAGCACAAAATAAAAAGTGGAAAACTTGGCGGGATTGTTGGCGGTGATACGTGAAAGAAAGATACCCGACGTCGGCCGACGGTGAAATTTATTTTATAGTTTTTTATTTATAATTAAGCCTAAAGTAAAGGACTTTTTAAACCGAAAAGATGTGATAAAGGAAACTCGAAACGATTTTGTTCTGGTACATATGAAAATAGATATTTTTAAAATTATGTTTTTGAAAGATAAACAAAGACGAAATACCGTCAAAAGAAATTGCCAAAGCCAACAAAGGCAATGTACATTTAGCATTTACTTTTTATCTAAATAAACTATTAATAAGCTTACTGTTTATCGATAAAAACACAAAATTCCGTCAAAATAAATTGCTCTACATTCATTTTTAATACTTTAACGAAAAGAAAAACAAGCTTTCTTTGTTTTCCGAAAACAGTCTACTTATTAAGATAAACAAAAAGCAAAGCCGAAGGTCCATCTGTGATGGAAAAGGAGAAGCCAAAGGGATTTTGCAATAATGTCAACGCTTTTTTCTGGTACTGTTTGCATGCATATGATATTCTTTAAAAGTGAAAGACCCACATTTAATACTGAACTGGTTATTTGCAAATGTTTATACCGCCGTATATAATTTGTTATATTTGAAAAAAAACAGCCAGCGCTTCTCACAACGCAATTAAGAACAAAAAACCAATCAGTTTCAGACGAGTTTGCCTCAGTACGAAATCTATCGTACAAACAGTTAAGACGACCAAAAAATTACAATGTCATCTCCAAAAAAAGACGTTTTAATCACTGTTTAAGTATTTTAAGCATGAATAGACAACACTGTAAAAAAAACAAGGGAAGGGAAAGTAAGGTACCGCAATAAACACCGAATAATATTGACCTAAAAGCCCGCTCATCCAAAACGCAAGTCAAGCTTATATATGACTATTCTATAAAGGCCATGTGCAGGGAAAGTAACTCGATCGTTACAAGAGAACTGACTTACCTGAATAAATATGTCGTTTGGTCGGTAGGTTATAAATGCTTTCACACGCAAACGTGGTGCAACTGGTGAAGCTGGAGCTGCTGCAATGGTTCTATAAGTCCACACTGGAAAATATAAGTTAAAGATCTAAAACGTGAAGCCAAAAGGCAAAACTGCCATAAAAACACCACAGGCATTCTCGAAGTTTTATTGAAAACTGCATGTCAGTCTGACGAGCAAGTCAAGTAAGAAGACAAAAGAGTTTCTAATCCATAAACGTACAAAATCAATGGTCTGCAACGAAAAAGGAAAAAGAACGTTACCAACGTTCGAAACGGCTGTCATCCATGGCAGTCGTCAAAGCTCAAGAACATCTTATTAAAATCAAAAGAGAAACGAGAATCAATTTGAATTTGTGATAACTATACCTTAAAAAATCCCTATATTAACGGAAATCGTAAACGTTTTAAGGCCAATGCTGCTCCAAGCATGCTTCTTCTATCGTTGCTCGACTATTCCATTGTGTCGACTGCCAAATAAACGGAAAACCTGTTAACTATAGATTTGGTTGTTTTGCCCAGAAAAGCCTATGAAAGGCGTGCGCATGCGTCCATGATAATTAAGAGGAGTTTTTTCCCGTTTATTTGGCAGTCGACACAATGGAATAGTCGAGCAACGATAGAAGAAGCATGCTTGGAGCAGCATTGGCCTTAAAACGTTTACGATTTCCGTTAATATAGGGATTTTTTAAGGTATAGTTATCACAAATTCAAATTGTTCTCGTTTCTCTTTTGATTTTAATAAGATGTTCTTGAGCTTTGACGACTGCATGGATGACAGCCGTTTCGAACGTTGGTAACGTTCTTTTTCCTTTTTCGTTGCAGACCATTGATTTTGTACGTTTATGGATTAGAAACTTTTTTGTCTTCTTACTTGACTTGCTCGTCAGACTGACATGCAGTTTTCAATAAAACTTCGAGAATGCCTGTGGTGTTTTTATGGCAGTTTTGCCTTTTGGCTTCACGTTTTAGATCTTTAACTTATATTTTCCAGTGTGGACTTATAGAACCATTGCAGCAGCTCCAGCTTCACCAGTTGCACCACGTTTGCGTGTGAAAGCATTTATAACCTACCGACCAAACAACATATTTATTCAGGTAAGTCAGTTCTCTTGTAACGATCGAGTTACTTTCCCTGCACATGGCCTTTATAGAATAGTCATATATAAGCTTGACTTGCGTTTTGGATGAGCGGGCTTTTAGGTCAATATTATTCGGTGTTTATTGCGGTACCTTACTTTCCCTTCCCTTGTTTTTTTTACAGTGTTGTCTATTCATGCTTAAAATACTTAAACAGTGATTAAAACGTCTTTTTTTGGAGATGACATTGTAATTTTTTGGTCGTCTTAACTGTTTGTACGATAGATTTCGTACTGAGGCAAACTCGTCTGAAACTGATTGGTTTTTTGTTCTTAATTGCGTTGTGAGAAGCGCTGGCTGTTTTTTTTCAAATATAACAAATTATATACGGCGGTATAAACATTTGCAAATAACCAGTTCAGTATTAAATGTGGGTCTTTCACTTTTAAAGAATATCATATGCATGCAAACAGTACCAGAAAAAGCGTTGACATTATTGCAAAATCCCTTTGGCTTCTCCTTTTCCATCACAGATGGACCTTCGGCTTTGCTTTTTGTTTATCTTAATAAGTAGACTGTTTTTGGAAAACAAAGAAAGCTTGTTTTTCTTTTCGTTAAAGCATTAAAAATGAATGTAGAGCAATTTATTTTGACGGAATTTTGTGTTTTTATCGATAAACAGTAAGCTTATTAATAGTTTATTTAGATAAAAAGTAAATGCTAAATGTACATTGCCTTTGTTGGCTTTGGCAATTTCTTTTGACGGTATTTCGTCTTTGTTTATCTTTTAAAAACATAATTTTAAAAATATCTATTTTCATATGTACCAGAACAAAATCGTTTCGAGTTTCCTTTATCACATCTTTTCGGTTTAAAAAGTCCTTTACTTTAGGCTTAATTATAAATAAAAACTATAAATAAATTTCACCGTCGGCCGACGTCGGGTATCTTTCTTTCACGTATCACCGCCAACAATCCCGCCAAGTTTTCCACTTTTTATTTTGTGCTGATTAACCCCCCTGTAGCTCTTTTTCCCCCTCCAGGGACGTCATAGTTTGTGTATTTTATTGACCAATAGGCTTACTATTGCTGCTTTAAAAAAATGACGAATACGTCGACCTGTGGCATCCCGCATAGAGACAGGGAAATCTTCAACAAAATTTCACAGATTTGTGTCTATTTTACCTCTTTCCCGGCTGTTTTGAAACGAAATTTGTTTGTGACAAGATAGCAAAATTATCCGGGTTTAATGTATCGTTAGTTTTTTGTCAGTTTTCATCACGTTGTACCAAGTATTTTCCCATTTGTTCAAGTAGTTTGTTCGTAAACCATGAATTACTTGCCAACCTTATGTATTTCTATATAATATGATGTAATCATTGCAAGGGGCCTTGCGGCGCGCGACAGCTAGTAGGGGAATGGGGCTCTACACGGATTTTTGGGCTACCTATGGATCGAGCGAGAGGACTAGCGGAAAATGTTCATCTTTATCTATCATGAATTCTGCTGGAGCTTGGATTCTTTAATCTTTATGAACGAGGGCACTTAAACAAACTTCTTCTTGAGAGCAGACAGCAAATGAGTAGGTTTCTTTGTTTTACATTACGTTAAAAGGTTGTTACATACGAGGCTTTATAAAGTAGTGTTCGGCGTAGGAAGTGATTGTGTTGAAACACATTTATACAAATCGAAATATGCTATTTTAACGTTTCGGCAGTAGACCAACCTTGCTATATGATGTTATAAAGAATTATGCAGACCGACGTGAGTGTTATCTGCCTTGGTTTTCCGCCAAACGGCCGTTTGGTGCCTGTATCAGTTGGGGCCAGATTTGAGGCCAAACAAAACATTTTATTCCAGGCCTCTCACAATTCGGTCTGCCGCTCGACGTTAAAAAGAGAGGCCTGGGAACCAGGCTGCGGCATTTGAAGATGGTATTTTTCTAGCCTGGTTCCCTGGCTCAATCAAAGAATATGGGCCAGGTAACCACTAAAGACTTCTGCTTTCCTATTGGTTGAAATTTCGCGCGTTTTTAGTGGCTATGAGTAAAACTGCAATCGTCATAAGTGGATTTAGCCCTGATGACGCGAGAATGAGATTAGTGGTTACCTGGCCCTTATTTCTTTTGAAATTGGGCCAGGGAACCAGGCTATTTCACTCATAGCCAATAAAAACGCGCGAAAATTCAACCAATAGGAAAGCAGAAGTCTTTAGTGGTTACCTGGCCCATATTCTTTGATTGGGTCAGGGTACCAGGCTAGTATTTTTCCCGCTCTATCAAGGAGGGTGTTGACGACGGATTGTTTATGTTGTACAGGATGATGTAATTTATAATCTAAGTATCTGTCAGTGTGGGTTGCCTTTCTGTATACATCCACTTGTATGTGACCTTTTTTTCGCGTTGTGATGGTGTCGAGAAACGCAATATGGTTCTGGTGCTCTATTTCTATGGTAAATTGTATATTCGGGTCAACAGAATTTAAATGTGCATGAAATTCGTCCGATAAATATTCAAAAATAGCTCATCATGTAGAACAAAAGAACCATTGTCGAGATTTTAACACCACCACCATGATCATGAATAAGTCAGACAATTACCATCAACGTGTTTCTTGAAGCGTGGTATCCATTAGGGACCCCAACGCTCACAATGACATATAGAAATACCTGATGTTTATATAAGTCACTTTTTTAACACTATATACCATTAGATAACTTGGACCTATTTAAGTCTGTTTTGACTTTGAATATATTTTAATATATTTTTAACCGATGAAGACCGTAGTTGTTCGGTCGAAACGTCTCAATAAAGTTTTATAAACGTTGTATACGTTTTTAACTAGTCAGTGACAAACCAGTCTCAACTCTTTTTAAAATAATATATATATATATATAAAGATAAGTGTCAAGTTCAAAATCATACAGACAATAGAGTGATCAATACCGAGGCAGAGTGGAATAGTAAAACAAAAGACAAACTATTGCACCAGGCACCTGAAGAGTGTGGTAGCTGGCTCGCTGCTTACCATACGAAACAGATTTATAGTGAATTAAAGTCTATATGAAGTAACTCAAGTTTGTCTTTTGTTTTACTATATATATATATAGTAAAACAAAAGACAAACTTGAGTATATATACACAGAAACAAACAGACACACAGACACATGCACAAACACACACACACACACACACACACACACACACAGATAGACAGACAAACATACATACATATAAAGAGAAAAACAGAGAGACACAGACAGACAGACAGACAGACAGACAGACAGACAGACAGACAGACAGACAGACAGACAGACAGACAGACAGACAGACAGACAGACAGACACAAACACAGACAGGGGTGAAAACATAACTTTCTGGCAAAGGTAAACAACAGAAAGACTACTGTATACGCTAGTATAAGAAATTATGTACCTTTGTTGGGACAAATTGAGGAATGCTAGTAGTGGTACATGTACCAAGTTTGTTGAGAGGTGACCACAAAGATTCTAACATCAAACAAATTAAAACATTTAACACAGAAAACCTGAGGGCTAACCAACAAGTATTCAAATTATGTTGAACAAACTGAAAATAAAGAAACTGAAACTTGGCAAAACTCCAATGAATTACTAACCTGGATTTCTTTGAATTTCACAAGTATCACCATCATAAATTAAGCCTTCACAAATATTATATCCATAATTAACATAAATGGCCCCAAAGTTATACTGGTGTTTTAGCGGTTGCTCCATGACCATTAAATTACAGCAAATACATCAAGTTTGATAATACTTTTAAACAATCTTTAGCTTCACCTCCTTAAAATTGTGATAAATGCTAAAAATCATGAATATTAAGTGTTAGGGTGGGAGAGGAAAGTAATGTTTATGTCTCATTAATCATCAGCTGGCTCAACATGTCAGGGGTACCCTTCCTCAACCCCAAACATTTGATTGGCTATTTTCCATCTATGTCATACTGTATATATATATATATATATATATATATATATATATATATATATATAAATATATATATATATTTAACAAATAGATTCCATTTTTTTGTTGTCTGTTCAGTTATAGATGCACAGATGACGTGACAACGTGGTAAGAACAAAAAAGTGGCCCACGAGACGCAGTCGAGTGGGTCACTGATGTTCTTACCACGTTGTGACGTCTTCTGTGCATCTATAACTGAACAGACAACAAAAAAATGGAATCTATTTGTTTTATACAATAAAAAAGTTTAAAAAAACAACTTTTGATAAGATTTATTGAATTTCCCACCGAACTTCCAGGGCATTGAAAAAGATGAAGCACGCCATCTGACGTGATCCATGATCTATACAAAACAAGCACTATGATTGGTTCGTGACATTGGAGTGGCGATTTTCATTGGTTCACAGCAATCAGAACAAGTTGTGACGAAATCCGTGCATCTGTCCAGTAATAGATCATGGCTCTCGACCAATGAAAATGTGCAAAACATTTAGCTTATTGTATAAATATATATATATATATATACCGTACTGGCATGGGTATACGTCCCCTCATCTTGCACATGGACTTGGGCCTAAAACCTGGGGGTGTTTACCCCATATCATCTGGGTATAAGCCCCCACCCCCAACATCTACTTCCGCAATGATACAAAAAAACACATTTGCCTACAGCTGTTCATAGTTCCACTGACAAAATTAACTGGAATAAAATATAAGAACTGACAAATTATATCGTAAGCACAAAGTTTAAAGTCTGTTGGTTATTTTTTCAAAGTTCAAAGTCAGGGTTTTTCGCTGGGTTCTCCATGCAGTTTTCCTCCCTCTGTAAAATCAACACCGGGGTCTTAGCTGTGACCTGTGGTCTGACATATGTGTCATAAATGTGTCGTAGGGTGGTGCCAGTGTACCTTTCATATGCCTTTCATATGTCGGCGCAAGATTAGTCAAGGAAAAGTGCTTTGTGTAAGTCTGTGCTTTGTGTTTTTATGCATAAGAAATATTAATATTGCTTTAAACTTCTTCCTGATTGATTCAAAACCGAAAGAGACGACAGTCTGAAGATAAGAAATTGTGCAATCTCGGTGCGTGTCTGTCACTCTCTCCAGTCTCCATTTTCTATATTATGTAATCCTTGGTGTGGCAGTCGGAAGTAAATTTAAATAAGTTGTCGGAATGGTTTCAGGCCAATAGGTTATCAATTAACGTAAAAAAAATCAAATTATATGATTTTTAAACCACGGCAAGAGGCAAACAGCTGATTTGTTGTTAATGATAAATAATCATAGACTCCGTAAACGGGTGAGAGATGTAACTTGTGTTCCTTGGAGTGATTCTGGATGAACAATTGTCTTGGAAACTACACATCTCTCATGTTGCTAGCAAAATTTCCAAATCAATAGGTATAATATACAAAGCAAGTTTTTGCCTATCTAGGTGAGCACTGCGTACCTTATACTATGCACTTGTTTATCCATATTTGCACTATTGTGTAACAGCTAGTCTGGGGTTCAACTTATCAATCCAATTTAAATCGTCTTGTTTTGCTTCAAAAACAGGTGATACGAATCATTAATAAGGCATCTTTTGATGTGCATACTGACCCAATATTTAAAGAGCTTATGATTTTGAAACTAAAAGACATTTATTTATTTAATCTGGGGAAATTTATGTTTTTGTATATAAATAATATCCTTCCTCGCAATTTTAACAATTATATTCTTCAAATTAATCAGGTGCATGGCTATGATCTACGAAGTGCTGGCCTACTTTATGTTCGCATGGTTAATTAAATGGTTTGTCGTTTATAGCACGTTTCGCAAACAGACAAACAGCTATTAGCTAAATAGATTATTGTTAATATTGTTGATGTTTTTATCTACATTATTGTAACATTGTTTTATACTACAGTATCTAAAAAAAGCATTAAAATGTGAAAGAAAAATAAAACGTTGTGAAATGAGCCTCAATATGTTTCAAAAATCAACACTTCTGACGTCGCAGTAATTCATATTTTTGGGGGGGTTCACGATTTTTAGCGGGTTATTCATATAGGGAAAAGTGATGAAATTTTGAGATGCCCCCTAATTTATCAAGGTCCTACTTTTTTAATGCGTTTAAAGCAGTGACATTCGTAATGCCTCAACTTTTCTGTCATTTCAATCTAAACTAAAAACCTTCTTCTTTTCTTGTCTTTAGTGTATTTTGTACATGTTTTCCTTTATTTCTCTATTAACAAACTTATATATGTTCATTGACATCTAACGTACGTTCGACATTTGTTATCGTACCACTCCTGTAATTTATATCAATTTCATTAATAGAGGCAGCCCATAATTTTATAAGCCTTATGGTTTCTATTTGGGCTTCCTCGCCACTTGTAATGTAATCTTTTGTATGCTACAATGTTAATCATATGTGGCAAATTTAATAAATTGAAAAAATTGAAGTATTCGGCGTATCTCTGGCGCGGTTGAAAAGCCCCTTGTGCAGCCCATTCTCTTCCTCAAATTGATTGTATATACTAATTGTGATCAAGCTCCGGAGGGTTGTGATTAGGCTTAGGGCTACCTGGGGGTTGTGGTTAGGCTTAGGGTTTCCAGGGGGATGTGGTTTGGGGTTGGGAATTAGTTCTTTAATTCATTGTCTCTGCAGGTCGTCCCCAGGGTGGGGAATTTGTTGAAGTGCCTACTAGACTAAATAGTATATACTTGCCTGTTATATATTTTCTTGAAAAGTAACCTGGCAAAAGTAAGTACTGTAAGTCTATACTCAATTTTATAAAGGCACACCACATATTTCATACTAATACATGCTCGTCCACTTCTCTAGCTTTTTCATATAAAACTACGATATATTTATTTTTACAATAAAAATACCACTGACTCACAAGCGCCAAAAATGTCACATGTCTACCATTCTTTAACCTTATTATAAAATACACCATGCACATTGTTTGTGATTGCAATCAATCATGGTGGATTTACAGGAGTTTGGGGGGGGGGGGGGGGGGGGGGGGGGGGAATGATGTGCCATTTGTGGCTTCCTGGCTTCAGGAAAAAGGCTTAGACAACTTTATAGTTGAGACGTTTGAAAGTAGTTTTTGACCTTTATTTTATAAATATATGTTTATGTTTAATAATATGGATGGTCACGGCCGCTTCAGTTGTCTGACAATATTAACATCTGCTTCTTTAAATTCCCATGGGTGGGGCATTTGTATCAATTTCAAGACCCCTCTGTGGGGATTTTGTACAGCTAAGCTGACCCCATGGTGGGGCATTTGCAATACTCTAACGCAAAAATGTCAAATGCCCGTCAAATGCCGGGGGGGGAGATGGTCACGCTTGGAATTGATTGAGACATAAATATACTGTATACATGCAATGTATATATGTATTTTTATATATGGTGAATAAATACGAGTTTTTCCCTTCGAATTATTGATATATATATATAATTATAAACATATGGTGCATTCCCGGGCAGTGATTAGTAGGACCGGTTTGCATTTCCGCCTTTAAAATTGTAGTTTAAAAAGTAGACGAGTATTTCTAAAATTGCTTCTCTTTTTATGGCGGATATTCGTATAGGAAAAACCATGCATAAAAGAACCCTTATTTTTGCAAGTTAGGCTGAACTGGTTCTTATATTAGGAGGTGCTTCACTGGCTAAAATTACTCACCCTGGAGGTTCTTATCTGCAGTTTCGTATGCGCGTTTTTTAAACTGTATCCGTTGGTATAGTGTACTTGTAGAGGATAGAAGGCTATTTAGTGTTGACAAACCTTTTTAGTAGCGTTTCATCCTTTCCATCTTTATTCTCAAGCATGAATTCCGCTTGCACTGGCAAGGTTGAAGTCTTGAAGACGATTTCGAAGACTTAAAAATTAACTCCAAATTCCGCCACAGCCCACAGAATTCTATCAGTTCCACTTTCGATTTTGGTTTCTTGGAAAAAGACGAGGATCATGAAGGACCTCAGGGCCGAGCCCATAGTCTCCCTGCTTTTTGTCAGCGGGTGAGCGCGGGGGAGACTCTAGGGAAATTGATTGATTTTGGTAAATTGGCAGTACTTTTGAAATATTTGAAATATATATATTATATTATAAATTTTATAAATTGGTAAATTTTGAAAATATATTCATTAAAACATTTGGAAAAGCGCAAACCAACCATAGAAATAATGAAACCAACCCAACACAGGGGGACCTAGAGGGAAATTGGGGAAAACGATGACCCATGGGAACTTTCGGCTCTTCAGTTGCCAAAGCATGACGCGTTGGTTGCCAAGCAAACAAACTATTAGTCTAGCGCTTTGTCGTTGTGTTTCATACATTTCGAAGGCAAGGAACCACGATTCGATTTTCATTTTCTGAGTATTTCAAGATGTTTATAAGTAGTGCGACGCGTAAGAAGCCTCAGGAATGTAGCCTGAACTACAATTTACGTCCTCTACCACTCAAAGGAACAACCCGTCGAAATCCGGACGAAGATTTCGTACTCAACGGCCTCAGATCTCCCATCAAGTGAGTTTTTTGTTTTATCTGATTTTTAGTCGGATTGTTTCTTTCTGTTGCTTAGTTGAACAATAATGCTAAAGAAAACAATTGGTTTGGGGTAGCTTGCACTTTACCGTACCCGAGTCACATCACTGTGTCAGGTTAGCGTATAAAGCTAGGCAGTATAAAACACGTTAGGGGGTCGGTTAGAGTATAAAAGATAAACGCTAGGCACAGTTACTGATTTAATAGGGTTTTTGTTTGGGTTAGGTCGTCAAAATAATCTCGCTTGCTGGCATAGGAAATTTTAACCGTAAAATTTCCTTGGTTTGAATTAGCATGGCTAACATTTCGATCAAAACATATTCAAAGCATTTGAGAGAAGAATCATTTCGACTTGTGCTTTCTGAAAATATTGTACAAGGAAGTTTTCGTTCAAACTTTGACTGCAATAGTAATACAGTAATAGTAATGGTAAT
>JAWNZC010000013.1:0-110000 GCA_035771165.1 Paragorgia papillata
CAATGGTGATATTAGTAATAATATAATAAAAAATAAGCACAACTGTAAAAATAATAATAATAATACAACTGTAATAATATTACAACTGTACTAATAATAATAATACAACTGTAATAATAATATTACAACTGTAATAATAATAACAATACAACTGTAATAATAATATTACAACTGTAACAATAATACAACTGTACTAATAATAATAATACAACTGTAATAATAATATTACAACTGTAAATAATAATAATAATACAACTGTAATAATAATAATAATACAACTGTAATAATAATAATAATACAACTGTAATAATAAAATACAACTGTAATAATATTACAACTGTAATAATAATAATAATACAACTGTAATAATAATACAACTGTAATAATAATATTACAACTGTAATAATAATACAACTGTAATAATAATAATAATACAACTGTAATAATAATACAACTGTAATAATAATATTACAACTGTAATAATATTACAACTGTAATAATAATAATAATACAACTGTAATAATAATACAACTGTAATAATAATATTACAACTGTAATAATAATACAACTGTAATAAATAATATTACAACTGTAATAATAATACAACTGTAATAATAATAATAATAATACAACTGTAATAATAATAATACAACTGTAAATAATAATAATACAACTGTACTAATAATAATAATACAACTGTAATAATAATACAACTGTAATAATAATAATACAACTGTAATAATAATAATATTACAACTGTAAATAATAATAACAATACAACTGTAATAATAATATTACAACTGTAATAATATTAACAACTGTACTAATAATAATAATACAACTGTAAATAATAATATTACAACTGTAAATAATAATAATAATACAACTGTAATAATAATAATTACAACTGTAATAATATTACAACTGTAATAATAATAATAATACAACAGTAATAATAATACAACTGTAATAATAATATTACAACTGTAATAATAATACAACTGTAATAATAATAATAATACAACTGTAATAATAATACAACTGTAATAATAATATTACAACTGTAATAATATTACAACTGTAATAATAATAATAATAATACAACTGTAATAATAATACAACTGTAATAATAATATTACAACTGTAATAATAATACAACTGTAATAATAATATTACAACTGTAATAATATTACAACAGTAATAATTAATAATAATACAACTGTAATAATAATAATACAACTGTAATAATAAATAATACAACTGTAATAATAATACAACTGTAATAATAATAATAATACAACTGTAATACAATAATAATATTACAACTGTTAATAATAATAATATTACAACTGTAATAATAATAATACAACTGTAATAATAATAATACAACTGTAATAATAATAAATAATACAACTGTAATAATAATATTACAACTGTAATAATAAAACAACTGTAATAATAATAATAATTACAACTGTAATAATATATTACAATACAACTGTAATAATAATTATTACAACTGTAATAATTATAATACAACTGTAATAATAATAATATTACAACTGTAATAATAATAATACAACTGTAATAATAATATTACAACTGTATTAATAATTAACAACTGTTAATAATAATAATAATACAACTGTAATAATAATATTACAACGTAATAAATTACAACTGTAATAATAATAAATACAACTGTAATAATAATATTACAACTGTAATAATAATTATAATACAACTGTAATAATCAGTAATAATACAACTGTAATAATACATAATACAACTGTAATAATAATAATAATATTACATAATAATAATAACTGTAATAATAATAATTACAACTGTAATAATAATAATTACAACTGTAATAATATTACAACTGTAATAATAATAATAATAATAATAATAATAATAATAATACAACTGTAATAATAATAATACAACTGTAATAATAATAATAATAATAATAATAATAATACAACTGTAATAAATAATAACAATAATACAACTGTAATAATAATATTACAACTGTAATAATAATACAACTGTAATAATAATAATACAACTGTAATAATAATAATACAACTGTAATAATATTACAACTGTAATAATAATAATACAACTGTAATAATAATATTACAACTGTAATAATAATACAACTGTAATAATAATATTACAACTGTAATAATATTACAACTGTAATAATAAATAATAATACAACTGTAATAATAAATAATAATACAACTGTAATAATAATAATACACAACTGTAATAATAATAATAACAACTGTAATAATAATAATACAACTGTAATAATAATAATACAACTGTAATAATAATATTACAACTGTAATAATATTACAACTGTAATAATAATAATAATAATAATAATAATAATTAATAATACAACTGTAATAATAGATATTACAACTGTAATAATAATAATAATAATAATAATAATAATAATACAACTGTAATAATAATATTACAACTGTAATAATATTACAACTGTAATAATAATAATAATACAACTGTTATAATAATATTACAACTGTTAATAATAATAATAATAATAATAATAATACAACTGTAATAATAATATTACAACTGTAATAATATTACAACTGTAATAATAATAATAATACAACTGTTATAATAATATTACAACTGTAATAATAATAATAATAATAATACAACTGTAATAATAATATTACAATTGTAATAATACAACTGTAATAATAATAATACAACTGTAATAATATTACAACTGTAATAATAATAACAATACAACTGCAATAATAATTAACACAACCTTTAACAATTATTCGCCGAAGGTGAGGTGAATATCGGTGTATAATAACCGAGACGAAGTTTTAGTATAAATACACATTTTCGTACTTTTAGGAACATTTTTTTTTAAATTGTTAATTTCCTCATCTGTCACAATTGACAACTTGGCTGGTGGCCATTTTGAATAAATGCTGTAGGTGATTATCGAGAATTAGTTCACGATCACCTCGGTTTTCTTTGATGTACCGTGGCTGTTTATTTTTAATAGTTACTCCTGACAAGTTAATTGCCCCAGGCTATAAAGACAATTGACTTTGTCTTCGTAGTTTCAATTCAACTAAACAAATACACCAGACTCAACAAGTACAAAGAACAGCTTTAAATTTATCCAGGTTTTTTTCAGACCTTTAAGAATAGAATAGAATAAAACTTTATTTTACGAGGGAAATATTTGACCACTAGTGTGTAACTAGCGCATCGAGATCGCAATATGTTAACAGACATGGCCCAAGCACACGGTTCTGGCCTGTTATTTCCAAATATTTTAGCCTACAGTCATTGCATTTGCAGAGTCCCCGCCTATTAGTTTCTTTCCGCTCCACAGCTCTTACGATCTGTGCTTGCACAACCCTTCCCTTTGTTTCTCTGCGTGTTTTGTCCCCCCCCCCCCCCCCCCCACACACACTTTGTTCTGCTCTGCTTGTCCTTTTTCTTGTTATACCAATATTAGATGACTCAAAAGCCAAGACGGAAGGCACGTTGCCACGGCGATATGACTCCTTATTGGTCTACATCCGGATTTGTTCAATTATCCAACTTCCCGTATGTCAAGTTGATGTCAACGCAGAGATTAAGGCAAAGACTCTCCTCACGCACCCACGCAAGTTCAGATCATAACCGCAATGGACGCAAAAAACACGTCCGCAATAGCCTATTCTAATTCTGTCCAACATCGTCACCCCTAGACAGTACTCAAACAAACCATGCGTAAAAATTACAAATCCAATGATAACAACCTAGAACCAATTTCCTACACGATGCATACTAACTATAACTTGGCGTTGTTTCGTAAGATACTGACACTCGGCACAAAATTTGTAACATAACTGCTTTGTGGAGAAGCTGCTGGTTTCGTCTTGGCTCCACCCAACTTTTTCCTGTCACTGGCTTTTCCCGCAGGGTTTTTACCAGCGTCAGGGTTTTTCTGGCCTCCCTGACATTCCAGCATGTAACTTGCTTTGAGTGTCGGTATCTGCCTAACAACACATGTCATCCGTTTTCTCCAAGCCTCGTTTCACACTTAGGTAGTACAACCAGCGTCAACTGCGGTCATTACAGCTTATTTATACATATGTATATATACATAAATATTCTAAATAATTCAGACTTTACCTATAAGTCTGGGACTGCACGCAGGCTATAGCTGTACACAAACCGATATAAAATAGATAGATATAGGGCAGATGTTCTAACAGAAAATGTCTCTAGAGACAATTAATGGCAGGTAGTGGTGTCCTCCAGGCCACACTTCACCCACGGTGAAGCTCGCGCCAGGACATGAGGGCAAGGTCCTATCCAAAAGGAGAGAGGGCCCTTACCCTCACTCCCACCTTGTCCTCCTGTTTTCTGAGGGCCCTTACCCTCAGAACTGCACTATCTGTCCTAGATATTGAACATTTTAGAAGTCACTCTAAGATATTAGGCTTCACGTGGGAATTGTCTCTAGTTCCAATTGGTGGCGGGAAGTGGTGTCCTCCAGGCCACACTTCACCCACGGTGAAGCCCACGCCAGGACATGAGGGCAAGGTCCGATCCAATTCAGGAGTGCCAGGGCCCTTACCCTTACGCCAGGGCCCTTACGCTAGTCGCTATCATGTACTTGTTTACCTTTTTTTCTGACTGCCTCAGTTTGTTAGCTTCGCTTTTCTTTGCCAAGCAAATAAGAAATAACTTCCCTCCCTTCAGCTGTTTCGTTGTTGTCGCGACAGTTCTGTACGTTCTCTCAATCTTTTTGACTTTCCCTCAAATACAATTAACACAGCAGAATGTTTTCAATGCAACTTTAAGTACCTATTCGATATGTAAATTAAACATTTTGATGTCACATGTACACGATGACTTATCGGATGAGGTTATATATCTTTGGTATTATCAAACTAAATTGATTCGAAGGTAGCATGCCTGTGCATGTGTTTCTCCTACAACACCAAACATGTAGAATTGTTAAGTGATTTTATTTGATAATATAGCAAAGATAAATAACTTTCTCCGATAACTCATTATGCACGTTCTAAAAGTACACTTAAAAAATAAAAAAGTAACATCTTTTGCAGTTTAAGGTTTCTTTACTGCGTTTTCGAGATATTTCAGTTTTTTTGGTATGTAAATGTCTGTTGTGGCGCATACACGTGCATATATAAGTCAGGATAAAGCCCGCGACAGACGACCAAGTTTTTCTTGACAAGTTCCTTGGTAACTTTCCTTGCTCGTGTGTACGATGAACACGTTTTCCCCCAACAATTTTCCTTGACAAGTTATAATTGCTCGTGTGTAAGGACAAGTTTTTCATGACGGTAATGATCGCGTAATAAGCTTTAGGAGATGATCTTGTCAAGTTTTCCTTGACGACTATACACACGAACAAATTTCCTTGTTCAAAAGCTGGCATGACCAGCTTTTGAACAAGGCTCCTTGTCAAGGAAAAACTTGTCAATTTGTGTCGTACACACGAACAAATAAAGCTTGTCAAGGAAAAACTTGTCAAGGAAAACTTGGTCGTCTGTGCGGCGCTTAAGTCATTATGCACGTGCACGTCACATATCAAACGAACTGAAATGCCTCAAAAACGAAAGGAAACGAAAAACTGCAAAAGATGTTACTTCGTCATTTTGAAGTGTTCTTTCAACTCATAAGACAAACTTATAATTTTCGCAAAGGCACTTTAAGAAAATTTACAGTAAATTTCTCCATTGGTGAGCTGTCGACATGTGGGGCACTTTAACGGTGGTTCCTTTGCCTTCAGCTGATCGATACAACCGGTACAGCAATTGAAATGCAGACATGGAAACAGCAAGCAATTCTTTGGGTTATTCATACAGATTTGACAGTCCAGTTTCTTACGCAATCCCTCCATTTTTTCGGCTTCTTCGCTCTGCTTTTTCTGGCTCTGTTCCAACTCCTGTTGCAACGTGTTTATTATCTGAATTTTTTCCGCTCGTTCTTCGACAAGTGTCTTCTGTGCTTGTTTTTTGTACAGTTTTGCCAGTGAACCAATTTGTCCCTTTAATTTTCTCAGGCTATATTTGTAATATGTCTTCTCGTCTACCGCATTCTCGATGCATCTCAAAGTCTTGGTTGGGGGTGAGAGTTCCTGACGGAGCTCGTAGACTACAAAAAATAACAATTTCTGGCTAGAAACCGACGCAGTGTTTACAAGTGTCAAAACTACACTATTCGAAAGTTAATAGGTAAAAAACTCACTAATTCATTCAAAATTAAGTTTTTACCTCCGTTTGTTTGTTTGTTTGTTTGTTTGTTTGTTTGTTTGTCTGTTTGTACGTTCGTCTGTCTGTTTGTTTGTTTGTTTGTTTGTTTGTTTTGTTCGCTCGTTCGTTCGTCTCTTCGTTTGTTCGTTTGTTCGTTTGTTTGTTTGTTTGTTTGTTTGTTTGTTTGTTTGTTTGTTTGTCTGCCTGTCTGTCTGTCTGTCTGATTAAGTTTGGCCGCGTGACGTCAAAATTTGTATTTTTGTATCAAACATGAGATTGGGAAGTACTGTACTATTAAACCCGCAAGGTACACTGGACCTGGAGTACCAATATGGCCGCCAGTGGCTTCAAAATATTTATTGACGACCATAAGAGATGAGCAGTCCAGTTATATTGAGGTCAGTGACTCAGGTGATAAAAGAAGGGATGAATTCAGTCAATACGTTCAAATCCACCAGAAAGCCTTCACTTTTACAGTACTACACTTCATTTCTTCACTGTAGCTCCTCGTTCATTCATCTCACTTGTCTTACCTCTAAGAATATCCCCATTCTTGTATTCGCGATACTCCATTGCACCATGTGGCCAAGTAAATGTGATGCAACCATGAGGATATCCATCTAACCAGTAGCCTTCCAGAGTACAGCCATCAAAACGAGTCATAACACCACGGCCTTGTATCTTATCCATCTCCCACTCCCCATCATAAACAGAGCCATTGGAAAACACCATGTGACCAAAACCATGCCTACATATTAAGAAAAAACAGTACGTACATGTTTTTATTACTTGTATATAATAAAGTTTTTTTCCAATCTCGTACTCAGAGCCAAATATGCCCGGCCGCGAGTTTTTTCATTCTCACAGATACATATGTGCAAAATATTTCGAAATTTTTAGCATACAAGGGTATAACTGACCTACAGTTACTTTTCCAGTTTCCTTTATATTCCCCCGACGTCGACCAATATGGATGCTCCTTGCAAGTGATGACAGCTTTACCAAGACCATGCCTCTTTCCTGAATGAATCAGTAGAAATAATTTCTTTACTATAATTCATTCGTTCGTTAGTTCGTTCGTCCCTCCCTCCCCTCCTTCCTTCCTTCCTTCCTTCCTTCCTTCCTTCCTTCCTTCCTTCCTTCCTTCCTTCCTTCCTTCCCTCCCTCCCTCCCTCCCTCCCTCCCTCCCTCCCTCCCTCCCTCCCTCCCTCCCTCCTTCCTGCCCTCCCTCCTTCCTTCCTTCCTTCCTTCCTTCCCTCTCTCTCCCTCCCTTCCTCCCTCCCTCCCTCCCTCCCTCCCTCCTTCCTTCCTTCCTTCCTTCCTTCCTTCCTTCCTTCCTTCCTTCCTTCCTTCCTTCCTTCCTTCCTTCCTTCCTTCCTTCCTTCCTTCCTTCCTTCTTTCCTTCCTTCCTTCCCTCCCTCCCTCCCTCCCTCCCTCCCTCCCTCCTTCCTGCCCTCCCTCCCTCCTTCCTTCCCTCTCTCTCTCCCTCCCTCCCTCCTTCCTTCCTTCCTTCCTTCCTTCCTTCCTTCCTTCCTTCCTTCCTTCCTTCCTTCCTTCCTTCCTTCCTTCCTTCCTTCCTTCCCTCCGTCCATTCTTCCTTCCTTCCTTCCCTCCCTCCTTCCATTTTTTCCTTCCTTCCTTCCTTCCTTCGTTCCCTCCCTCCTTCCATTCTTCCTTCCCTCCCTCCCTCCTTCCATTCTTTCTTCATTTATTCATTCCCTCCCTCCCTCCCTCCCTCCCTCCCTCCCTCCCTCCCCTCCCTCCCTCCCTCCCTCCCTCCCTCCCTCCCTCCCTCCCTCCCTCCCTCCCTCCCTCCCTCCCTCCCTCCCTCCCTCCCTCCCTCCCTCCCTCCCTCCCTCTTTCCTGGCTTCCGTCCTTCTTTCTTTCTTTGCCTCCATTCCCTTCCTACTTCCCTCTAGTCCTCCCTCTCTTCTCTCATTGTTCATTCTGTTCTTCTTTCCTTGCCACTATTCACAAGAACTATTACTAAACCTAGTTTACATTTTTCTTAACCTATTATTACTAACCTAGCTTCCATTTTCCTTGATATATAACATAGTTTTTCAAAGTAGACAATATGCCTTCTCCATGGGGAATAATTTTATCAACTCTTCCTTTGAACATTGCTTGTAATCTGTCACTAGTTTTCGCAAAAACTAAAACTTCTCCATAAGGATTCCGATGGTGTTTTGAAACACTTGGCTTTGCAAAAATCTTTTCACTTGCTTGGGTTATATTTCCGAGGCTTTTCGGTACGTTGTTTTCTTCTACAGCAGTGAGAATTGAGATAAAAAGAAAGATGAGTGTTTTTAAAATAGAAACACTCATTATATATATCACTCTATTATATATATTCTATTATAGCGATAATGCAACGCTCACTACCCTTGTGGAAGTTTGAGCACTCTGGGCCCATGCGCACTTCACGCTATCTGAATGTATTTCACCGATGCTTTCCCACATGCGGTTGTCACCGACGATCGCATGTGTATAAGTAATTGATGAAATTCATTCAGATTGTTCCAAGCTACACTGATGAGCTGTTGTACAGCGAAACACCGAGTCTGTAGATTGAACTATATAATATATATATATATATATATATATATATATATATATATATATATATATATATATACAATACCGTGGTTGCTATGCGTGTTTTTATTGGTTGTTGCCCATGATCTATTAGAGGACAGACACATATTGACACGTCAGATCACGTCAGCTGACTTGCTTTTCCCCTTCTTCATGCCCCAAAATTCGGCAAGAGTTTCGACAAAGACCTTTTAAATTTTTGTATTGTATAAAAAAATAGATTCCATTTTTTTGTTGTCTGTTCAGTTATAGATGCACAGAAGACGTAACAACGTGGTAAAAACATCAGTGACCCACTCGACTGCGTCTCGTGGGCCACTTTTTTGTTCTCACCACGTTGTGACGTCATCTGTGCATCTATAACTGAACAGACAACGGCAAAATGGAATCTATTTGTTAAATATATATATATATATATATATATACCTGGAACGGTATCTGATACCTGGATACCGGATACCTGGAACGCTAACGTCCAGTCATTCGTGGGGCAAAAAGTGAGGCAAAGTTCTAGGTTTTATTAATTCTACTTCCGGTCACTTCAGACCAACTCATGCTCACTATTCAGCCGTAACGTAACGATTTGAAACGGATTATCCAAGGGTCTCTCGTTTCCCGGGTGGGGAACGTGGGCTCTGGGAACGAGATTGGGGTAGACAATACCTGCAGTGGTTTTAAATGAACGAGGCAACACAATGGAATACAATAGAAACAATAAAACGGAATACAATAGAATACAATAGACAATTATACTCTAAAAATAGTAAATGCCCCTAAATCGTGACTCATATGGTAGAATTTCAAGTAATTTCGCAATCTCGGTTCCAGAGCCCACGTTCCCCACCCGCGAAACGAGAGACTCTGGGATAATCCGTTTCAAATCGTTACGTTATTGGCTGAATAGCGAGCACGAGTTGGTCTGAAGTGACCGGAAGTAGAATTAATAAAACCAAAATAACAAAGATGTCGGACGACGAGACTCCAGTGAAGACATTGCCGCGATAGATATCTTCGCCGTATGTGTGCAGATGCCGTAATTCGAGCTTCGCCAGCAACCCCATTGACTTGTTTGGGGAAAAGTCAAACAAGGAGAACATACTATCCAGATTCCGCTCGGATATTTACGCATGCGTACCTCAACCGGAATAACAAGAATCCTATGATTTGACGTTAACGGATTATCCCAGAGTCTCTCGTTTCCCGGGTGGGGAACGTGGGCTCTGGGAACGAGATTGGTAATTTCGCGTACCCCTCTCCGATAAATACAGTCGCTGGCACCTAAGCGTGTACACCGCCCGTCAAAACATGTTTTATGTCAACGTCAAAGTTAAATGTTTACCTTGCAAACGTATTAGGTTTTCATTCGATACATTCGAACCAATACATTATTGTCACATGAATGTGCCCTTAGCCAATCACGTCTCGCCAATCCCACGGTGTTGATTTCAAAACGGTTAACTTTGGGTTAAATTTAGAACATGTTTTGACGGGCGGTGTACACGCTTAGGTGCCAACGACTGTAATTATGCACGTGTACGTCACAACATGTGACATTTGCATAACAAACAAACTGAAATATCTCAACAACGAATCAAAGAAAGGAAAAACTGCAAAAGATGTTACTTTGTCATTTTAAGTGTTCTTTCAAATAGACAGACTTAACTTTTATTTAACACAAGTATTAAAGGGTATTGGCAATAAAAATTAAGTTTGTCTCATTTGAAAGAACTCGTCAAATGGTATAAGAAGACCTTTTACAATTTTTCCGTTTCTGTTTTGGTTTTGGAAATATTTGGACCAAAGACAGCCTGCTGTCCGCCATCTTGGAATTATTTTCGATATGCATGTGACATCATAACCAGGGTAAAGTGAAATAATTTATTTTGCCAACCCTATGACATTATGAGCTAGAAACTCGATTTTGTTGCGCTATTTCCATTTTAAATTGACCCACATTTAAAAAGCCTTCCGTGGAAATTGTGACGTCGCCAATTTCCTAGTTAATTAGACCCAATATTACAACAAGATGGCGGACAGCACGCTGTCTTCGGTCGAAATATTTCCAAAACCAAAAGAGATACGGAAAAATTGTAAAAGGTCTTCTTATACCATTTGACGAGTTCTTTCAATTAGACAATAATTTTTTTTGCCAATGTCCTTTAAATGAACGCAAGTAAAGTTATAAAAATACCTTCCTCCAAAAAACGACAAAGTAGTCGAATTATCAACGACTCTAAAGGCTTCAGAATTTTGCTACATTTCACAAAAACTTCCAAAAACTGGTGAAATTCAGCAATGCCAAGCTGCAGCTGTAAGATGCTTGATAAATAACATGTGTCAGAAGAAGAGCTCTCTGGGGTCTTGCCTGGAGTCGACATACTGCTTTTTGGAACAGCTTTCTCTTCTAATATAACTCGATCGCCTGTTCGACAAAGAAAATAATTTTTTTAATTAGAAGGTCTGGGTCAGTTCGTAGAAAACAATGGTTTTATTTATAGATAATATGAGATTATTAACCGAGAACGAGGTCTGTACGGGAAAATATCAGACCAACGTCTTGACAGTAAAACCCGAAAGAAAAAAAAACGAGGTCTGATATTTTCTCGTACAGACCAAGTAAACGAGGTTAATAAAGCGTTTATTATATATGGCTATTTCAAGTTTTTCGATAATTATTGTATCAAACTTAGTGTGAAAACCTTGAAAAGGCGAGCAAAATCAACATCCGGGACAGCGGTCGGGATACGGAAAAAAGACGGACCATGGTCCGGATACGCATTTTTACGGCCCGTGCGTTGACCAATCAGAACTCAGGATATTACAAAGCCATATAATAACAAGCTTTATAAAGACATGCAGAGATCTATAATTTAAGTAATATATCACGCACGAAGAGGAGTGTTCCAGGTTTTTCAACAAACTTCGAGGATTCAGAAGAGCCTCCGGCTATAGTATCGAAATGTTACGGGTTCGTTCGAGTCGAGTCACGTCTGCATCTCAGACTTTTTTAAGTTTAACTACTAACGAAAGATAATAATAAGGTGTTACTCCGAGTGGCGAACCATACCGGACAAGTAGAGAAAACTCTACTTGGCCCAGCAGAGATTCGAACCGGCGGTAAGTACTATTATTCGACCTTCAAATCGTCATGTATGAAGACTGTTGTCTAGATATTGAAGAAACTAGTCTGTTTCGAAACATCAAATAGCCTAAGTACTATCATTCGACCTTCAGCTCCCAACTCGACTTGTAGCTCAGTTGGTTTAGAGAATCGGACTAGTATAGCGCGGAAGGTATAGTAGTCCGGTATGGCTCGTCACTTGGAGTAATAACACCTTATTATTATCCTCCACCCGAGTTCACTGTCTCACAATAATCATTCGAAATACTAACGAAAGCTTGCACAGCAAAAGCGGTAGACTTGCTACAAGTCTCTCTCTCTCTCTCTCTCTCTCTGACCGAAAAGCGGAAGACAAAAGCAGCTAAAACTTTAACAACTTCAAGCTAAAACACTCTAAGTAAATAAACGTAAAAGAAAAAACCTCGAGGTGTTTGGATATCCCGATGAACACTGAGTTGGAAAAAGGATTCAACCTTCCTCCGGATGGGTTTTTAAGTTTAGATAACCTTCCTCAAAATATATAGCGAGAATTTTGTGTTTTGCAACGTTCATAAATACTGCGTGACTTTTGCAGTACCTTGTTTTTCCTAGGTAAGCTTTGGCATATTACAATAGCTACTAATAACTACCCTCTGCTGACTGATAGCCTGCCAACTACCCTCGACTGCTGCGAAGATACAGACATCACAGCAGACATCAGCGTACATGTCCCACACATGTAACTGCTGCCACTGCCAGTGCTGCATAATTGTTGGTTAGCCAATGTTTAGCTGCTTCTCGACACCTTGCTTGATCAATTGTAACTTTCTCAGATTACCGAATGTGTTGTTTCACGTGTTTTCACTTTAAACCTTCCTCACTAAAGTAAACCTTCCTCCGGGTGGTACCCGCATACCCGCAGCTTTTTTCCAACTCTGCCGATGAAACACGCTTCCAAGTGTTTGATATAGCATCTCGACCAAATCAGACAATTTGACTTATTAATAACTAAATCTTAGTAGCTCAATGGTTGTGGGTTCGAGTCCCACTTAGGAACTCAGAAATTTTAATTTAAAATTTTTTTTAAAATAGCTCGAAGAACATTTACACTCAGTTAATTTATTAGCACGATTAAATTATGGGTAGTAAACTCCAGAACAACCCACAGACTTAGAAGCTTTTTCACTTTTAATCACTCAACAGAATTTTCAAAAACTTAAACACTGTTAAAATATATATCTTCAGACTTTACCTCCGTCAACTGGTTTTGAAGAATCTTGCTGGTTTGCAGACGCCGGGGTCATCCGTTTGTTGTACTTTCGTTGCAAATCTTTCGACTCACTGGAATCAATTAACGCCAACAACAGCGCCTGCAACTTATTCAAATTACTCCCATACAGAGTCTGCGTCTTGAAGATTTGAAACGAAAGCAGAAGTTCGCATTCCAACTCTGCAATCGAGGCCTTCCGGAGCCGTTTCCCAATCGAGAAGTTTGGCAAGGCCAGGTCGTGCAAATAATTCAAAACGTTGTCGATTTTTTCACAGACATTCAAGCCAACATCTAAACAATCCTTCAGGTTTTCCAGTGTCTTGAATAAGTTTAATTGCAGAGAACAATAAAGACAGTTGTCGGAATCGTTGTCAGTTATGGAAACTCGAGCCTCAGCTGAATCGCCTTTGTTCGAACTAACGGAATTATCGGTAACCGCCGCAGAAGCTTCATTCAGCAAACGCTCGTTATGGCATCCGTTCACTTCACGGCCAGGCAAAGGAGGATCGGATGCCGGTAGTTTCTCAGCGATGCACAGGTTATCCATCTTCTTGGATTGATGTGCAATTGTTTTGCAGAGGTTCATAGCCAGATAGGACAGGTTTCTCTTCTTGACTTCCAAAAGACGGGACACCGTCGAAAACCACTTGTCCGTAGCTGTCAACTTCAGATCTAATTCTGAATCACCGTCGGGTTTTGTGGTTTGCTCAAGTGAATCTAATTCATTGGAGTCGGGGGTAGAAAAGCTACCATAAAAATTTACTCGGACTTCCTAAAAAAAAGAAAATTTCTCCATTGTACCACATTCGGTATAATGTTATTGCAGGTGTTGGCAGTGGGAATGGTGTTCGCAGTGAGGATGGTGTTGGCAGTGGAGATGGTGTTCGCAGTGGGGAGAGTGTTAGCAGTGAGGATGGCGTTGGCAGACTGCAGATAGTGTTAGCAGTGTTGATGGTGTTAGCAGTAGGGATGGTGTTGGCAGTAGGGATGGTGTTGGCAGTAGGGATGGTGTTGGCAGTAGGGATGGTGTTTGTAGTGGTTCAGATGGTGTTGGCAGTGGGGATGGTGTTGGTAGTGGTGATGGTGTTGGCAGCAGTGATGGTGTTGTCAGTGCAGATGGTGTTGGCAGTGGTGATGGTGTTGGCAGTGGTGATGGTTTGGCAGTAGTGATGGTGTTGTCAGTGCAGATGGTGTTGGTAGTGGTGATGGTGTTGTCAGCAGTGATGGTGTTGGTAGTGGTGATGGTGTTGGCAGCAGTGATGGTGTTGGCAGTGCAGATGGTGTTGGTGGTCGTGATGGTAGTGGTGATGGTGTTGGTAGTGGTGATGGTGTTGGTAGTGGTGATGGTGCTGGCTGTGGGCATAGTGTTGGTAGTGGAGATAGTGTTGTTAGTGGTGATGGTGCTGGCAGTGGTGATGGTGTTGGCAGTGGTGATGGTGTTGGCAGTGGTGATGGTGCTGGCAGTGGTGATGGTGTTGGCAGTAGTGATGGTGTTGGTAGTGGTGATGGTGTTGGCAGTGGAGAGGGGGCCAACACCATTAGCCAACACCATTATCACTGCCAACACCATCACCAACATTACCACAGTAACACCATTAGTTCTATTACCATTGATCATCATTCACATAATTACCACACCATCGTCATGGTGTACCATGATGAGGAAAAAAACAACACTTACATTGTCCAGTTTCAAAGTTCCTAAGAAATTATGGTGTTGCACTTGAATAAAACTGTGTTTAGCTTTGTTTCATGTACGCATTGTGCACCTATTTTTATTAATCTTGTCTAAAACGTGTCCTCATCAGAGCAGACTGCTACCTAGGCCATTAATAATTTTCAAAAGTAAAATTTGAATCTGTATAAGCACTATTCATAGACTTCTTTAGGTAAATATTTTTATTTTTAAATATTTTACTCAAAGCTAGAGTCAACTGTTTACCTCAAAACTATCTTTCAAATAAGAATGGATTACTGTTGTGATGTAAGTTCGTGTTCTTCCTCTCATGATACAATCACAACTCTAAAAATTATTAAATAATATGCTACTTTGTGTATAGAATTTGATACAGTAATTAGAAATTTAAAGCCAATTAATACAAGATGATTCACTAATTACTGCAGTTATTTGTTTTTGGCTAAAATCCAGTAGTCATTATGCAGTATGTTACAGTACATGTACACAGTAGCATAGCCAAGGGGATTGCCCCCTGTCCCCCCATAGAATGGCCTATGAACAAGTCCATTAGAATGGCCTCATGAATCAAGGCCAAGTGCATAGACAGTAATGTGTTATTATATATTGCAGGCATACATATGCTATAAATTACAATAATAAGGACTACATAAAATGCCTCCAACCTGTTTTTACATTTACGACTTGTTTACAAATAAATCTAAAGATATTCTGTGACGTGTATCAATCATTGTTTTATGTTCTGATTTGATTTCAACAAAATTATGTAATTTATGGCTTTCAGATTACTCTTAAAAACTAATGCCTCAAAATGCAGGAAATTAAGTGTTTCAGAGAGCCTAGAAATAAAAAATTTTCCAGGGGAGTATGCCCCCAGATAAGATGCTGGCAACGCCACTGCATGTACCGCACACGGTACAGTAGTTGAGCATCACTATAATGCAATACTGGTAGTTGGGATCCATACTGGGGAATGTGGTCTAGAGTGAGCTCTTAAGTAAGGCAAATATTTACCATTTATAAGCAGTCAATTGATAAACTAAGCAAATAAAGTTATGGGGTCCATGGATCAACAACGTTATACCAAAACACGCATTTTTACAATGTGCACTATAGTTTAGTATATTTCCCTTTTCTTCACTGGTTGGAAACAGGTTACACAAATTTCCATAAACTTCAACAAAAACATAGTTCTAAGAGTTTCCAAACCATGTATATGTTCTATTAACTATGGACAGACAGACAGACAGACAGACAGACAGACAGACAGACAGACAGACAGACAGACAGACAGACAGACAGGTATACATATATAAAGAGAAAAACAGAGACAAACACAGACAGACAAACACAGACAGACAGACAAACAAACAGACAGACAGACAGACAGACAGACAGACAGACAGACAGACAGACACGAAAACATAACTTTCTGACTATAATAAATTATATATACCTTTGTTGGGACAAATGGAGGAATGCTAGAACTGGTACATGTGCCAAGTTTGTTGTGAGGTAACCAAAAAGATTCTAACATCAAACAAATTAAAACATTTAACAACAATTAGTCACAGAAAACCTGAGTTGTCCATAAGACAACTAGGGCTAACCAACAAGTATGCATTATGTTGAACAAACTGAAAATAGAGAAACTGAATTGAAACTAACCTGGATTTCTTCGCATTCCACAAGTATCACCATCATAAATTAAGTTTTCATCAAGATTCTCAAAATGAACATAAATAGCCCCAAACTTATATTGGTGTTTTAGCGGTTGCTCCATGACCATTAAATTACAACAAATAATACTTTTAAACAATCCTTATATCTTCACTACCATTTCCCTAAAATAGAGATTGTATAAAATTTAAATGCTAAAAATCATGAATATAAATTAAAGTGAATATGAAGAAAGTAATGTTCATATCTCATCATTAGCTAGCTTAACACACGAGGGGTACCCCCCCTCAGCCCCTACCCCAAACATTTCATTGGCTATTTTCCATCTAACATTATTTATATATATATATATATATATATGACTATCGATTGCTATTGATTGTCATCGATTTTTGAGAGTAGATACCAGGTTTCTATGCACCAAGATGACATCGGACAGACCTAAAGGCTGCTGGAAAGCTGGAGTTGTTATTACCAAAATGCACCCTTAGCCAATCACATCTTGCCAATCTCGCAATGTCAATTTCCAAAGGATCAATTATAAAATTAGAACATGTCTGTTGGTGATAAAACATGCAAGGGAAAAGAAAAGAGATGAAAAGAAGAATGAAAATCTGACGCGTCCCTATTCTATTAGAAAAATTTCTACACATCTTAGACTTCATTTAGCAATTAATGTTTCTGTTTTGAACCCTTTAGTTTTGCGAATACCAATCAATCACAATTACTTCATCGATTGCTATTGATAATCGATACCAATCGATAGTCACAAAAAACTCTTTCATCGATTATCAATATCAATTGATTAATTGATATCGATTGTTATTGATTGGTATCGATTAATACTATCGATTGCATAGGCCGGGATATACTGTATATGATTCCCACATTTTTAGGGATGTGTATATATTTATCCCCTATGTGTATAATTTATATACATGTATATATTTATATCTTCACCTCTATATATTTATCAAAACTTAGTCTGGAGGTTCTTAAATAAATATCTGCAGTTTCGTTTTATATATACGGGTTTTTACTGTATCTGCCAGGGTAGAAGGTTACTTTATATTGACAAACCTTTTTAGTAGCGTTTCATCCTTTCCATCTTAATATTCTCAAGCATGAATTCAGCTTGCACTGGCAATTTTGAAGTCTTGAAGACGATTTCGAAGACCTAAAAATTTAATAACCTCGAGTTCCGCTGTGGTTCCGCCATACCACACTGCCACAGAAGCCTAAAGCTGTCATAGTTCCTTGGAAAAAGACGAGGATCACGAGGGACAAACACTTGGTCAGTGAACACAAGGGGGATATTGGAGTAACAGTTATAACTCTACAGTGAACTCTATATAAAGACTGGAACGATACCTACAAACCAAATTTTGAAGCCGTCATGGAGGCTGACATGCAGGGCGGCCCCAGTCCTCTTTATATGCAAGAAAATCTTTATTTTTTAAGTTATATTTTGTTATGAACCAATTACAAAGAAATGCAAACATGCTACAGTAATAGATACTTCTTCTAAAGGCTTTTAGCAGCAAAAACGTAGCTTGAATATTTGACAAAAAACACATTTTGAGTCCAAAACCGCGCGGATCTCTTGATTTTTTGTAGGGCAGCTCCAAGTGTTGAGTCAGTTGAGGTATCAAAAGTCCAGAAAAAAGTCTATAAACTATCTTGAATCAAATAAAGATAGCATTAATCAGGGCTAAGGCCTACTGAAATCTAGTGGCTATAATCTGTCGAGCATATGGATGTTGACATGATCAATAAAAACCATAAATATTAAATTTTCTGAACAGTCAAAAAATCGAACAAAACACAGAAATACGAACCGACAGTGTTTTAAAGGCATCAAAGATCAAAATATATGTGGTCTTACAATGATTCAAAAGGTGTGAGGAGACTATTCATAAGAGCAAAGGCACAGCTTGATAGGGTTGCAAGAATTCATAAAATAAAGACGAATAAATACTAAATATAACCTGAATTTTCGTCAGGAGTTTCCATCAATCCAAGCAAAATTTTGCTTTCGTTTGACAATATATTTCCTGCTTCAATCTATTTTTGCCAGCAAACATACCTCAGACAGAAAGGACAATGATTCTAATACATACTAGCTTCGTTATATCAATTCAAATGAAGTTCAACTACAAAAAAATAAAAAATTCTCGCTGGGCCATTGTCTGTTTTCTAACGGCTCCTTGGACGTTGGTCAGACGTTCATGTGTAGCCTGGTACCCTGGCCCAATCAGAGAATATGGGCCAGGTAACCACTAAAGACTTCTGCTTTCCTATTGGTTAAAATTTCGCGCGTTTTTAGTGGCTATGAGTAAAACTGCAATCGTCATAAGTGGATTTAGCCCTGATGACGCGAGAATGAAATTAGTGGTTACCTGGCCCATATTTCTTTTTGGGCCAGGGTACCAGGCTAGTTCATGTGTTGCCCCCAGCAGCCGGAAGTTTGGCTTCATCCAATCATAGGGCCGACCTTATGGAGGTATCGTTCCTCTATGGAAACCTCGTACCCAGGGCCATTTGTAGATGGCCACCCAATACGCCATCATTCTAATTAAAATTTGTACAGAAACACCATTATACGCTATCCACTATAGTGGACCAACCCATTCTGTGATTCGGTATTCGGGTTAGAAATATGGATGATATGGGGGATTTATAAAATAGGTTGCGTCTTACGCACGCTGTGATTGGTCAATTACCGTGTTTATATCAGGCTATGTAAACACGGTTGTGATGTCACGGCACATTTTTTAGCCTTATTTCATAAAAGAAATAGAAAATGGATGCCCTGTGTTTATATAACCTGATGCAAACACTCGAGTGAGTTGGGAGAATTCGAAAGTACTTATGTAAACCCTCGCCTACGGCTCGGGTTCACATAAACTTTCGAATTCTCCCAACTCACTCTCGTGTTTGCATCAGGCTATATAAACACGGGCGGCCATTTTCTATTTCTTAAATACCGGATGAAGGATATGGGGGAATGCGATGACCCATGGGTACTTTCGGGTTTGTCGGTTGCCATAAGAAACGCGGGCTCTGATGACGCGTTGGTTGCCAAGCAAACAAACTAAAGTCTAGCGCTTTGTTGTGTTTCATACATTTCGAAGGCAAGGAACCTCGATTCGATTTTCATTTTCCGAGTATTTCAAGATGTTTATAAGTAGTGCGACGCGTAAGAAGCCTCAGGAATGTAGCCTGAACTACAATTTACGTCCTCTACCGCTCAAAGGAACAACCCGTCGAAATCCGGACGAAGATTTCGTACTCAACGGCCTCAGATCTCCCATCAAGTGAGTGTTTTGTTTTATCTGATTTTTAGTCGGATTGTTTCTTTCTGTTGCTTAGTTGAACAATAATGCAAAAGAAAACAATAGGTTTGGGGTGGTTTATACTTTACCGTACCCGAGTCACATCACTGTGTCAGGTTAGCGTATAAAGCTAGGTAGTAAACACGTTAAATATAGTGGGTCGGTAAGCGTATATAAAGATAAGCGGTAAACACAGTTACTGATTTAACAGGGTTTTTGTTTGGGTTAGATCATCAAAATAATCTCGTTTGCACGCAGGCTAATCGCTTGGTGGCGTAGGCAATTTTATAAACTGTAAAATTTCCTTGGTTTGAATTGGCACGGTTATAAACATTTCGATCAAAACATATTCAGAACATTTGAGAGAAGAGTCATTTCGATTTGTGCTTTCTGAATTGTACAAAGAAGTTGGCAATTGGCATTCGTTTAAACTTTGACTACAATAGTAATACAGTGATAGTAATGGTAATAGTGTGGTGATATTAGTAATAATATAATAAAAAATAAATACAATGATTTATGTTCATTTAACATGAACATAATAACAATTCTTATGACTTATCATTCTTTGAAATATAGAACATTTTAGGATTTTATATGTATATATTTAATTTACCTTAATCTATTGTTGAAATAAATTATTATTATTATTATTATTATTATTATTATTATTATTATTATTATTATTATTATTATTAAAAAAAATAAAATACAACTATAATAATAATGATAATACAACTGTAAGAATAAAAAACTGTAATAATAATAATACAACTGTCAATAATAAAAAAAAACTTTAATGATAATAATGCAATTGTAATAATAATAATAATACATGTAATAATAATAATAATAATAAGCTTACAACTGAAATAATAATACAACTGTAATAATAATTATAATACAACTGTAATAATAATAATACAAATGTAATAATAATCCAACTGATAATAATATATAATAATAAACTGTAATAATAATAATACAACTGTAATAATAATACAACCGTAATAATAATACAACTGTAATAATAATAATAATAATACAACTGTAATAATAATAATAATACAACTGTAATAATAATAATACAACTGTAATAATAATAATAACAATAATTACAACTGTAATAATATACCACTGTAATAATATTAAATGCAACTATAATAATATTAAATACAACTGTAATAATTACATAATTAATAATGACATACATACAACAGTAATAATAATATACTTACCTAATACCACACCTGAGTAATCTTATAAAATACTTTTAAAATTTTTTTCTAGCAACAAGCCAAATAAATATCAGTCAAACACCCAACTGACATTGAGCAGATCTAGTTCCCCAGCTCTTCTGGAAGCATCTGTCAGTAAAACAGACATCCCTCCACTGGAGTACAATGAAACCCAATCACATACAGACACCTTAACTGAGCAACGCTATCAAGTTGATGCTGATGAATTTGATGATAGGTCAGAACCAGAACTCCTAAGACTAAAAGAGGACACCCTTTATATAGACAACCCTGAGGAAACTGCATGGTACATTCATCCAGTACACCGGTTACAGAACACACAAGTTGACTTAGAAGTCTTGGCGAGGAAAAGTCCATTGCAGGCATCTGTGTTGAGATCAAATATGGAGGGATCAATCTACCCTGCCTCGCAAGAGGTGATTGATAAGATCCCCATAGAGTCTTTTGATGTAGCGTTGTTCAGAAACACAGAAGATGAGATGCTGTCATGTCGGACATTGACAGCATTGACAAGTCCTTATCAGTACAAACTAGCTAAATTAAGAATGGAAAGATTAAAGCTCGAGGAAGAGCGACTTTTACAAATGAAGACACTGTCGGAGTTGGAGCGCATCCGTGGTCCAAGCCCTCGATGGTATGAAATGAAAACACCAGCTTTTCATGTGGAGGCGAAGAAAAATAATCAATTGTTAGCTTCTAAAGGACATTACAAAGAAATTATGGATTATAGGCATGAGTTACTAAGCACATTAGAAAGGTCACAGATGGCAGACAGATTGTGAAGAATATGTTATTTAGTTACAAAAAAGTTTGAGATTTAAACTAGATTGTGAAGAATATTTTATTTAGTTACAAAAAAAATTTGAGATTTATTTAAAAGGGATGATTTTTTAACTTGTTAAAGGTCTCATATAACAGAAAAATTGTGAAGAATATAGTTACAAAAAAAGTTAGAGATTTATTTAAACTATTTTGAAAAGTCTAGAGGATGGTTGTTTAACTTTTTAAAGGTCACAGATGGCACAAAGATTGTGAAAAATATGCTATTTAGTTACAGATTTACTTAAACGTTTTTGAAAAGTCTAGAGAATGATTGTTTAACTTTTGAAAGGTCACATATAGGGACCTAAGAATATGTTATTTAGTTCAGTACAAAAAAATTGAGATTATTTAAACTTTTTGAAAAGTCAAGGGAATGATTGTTTAACTTTTTAAAGGTAACATATAGCAGAAAGATTGTGACGAATATGTTATTTAGTTACAAAAAAATGTTTGAGATTTATTTCAAATTTTTGAAAAGTATAAGAGGATGGTTGTTTAACTTTTTAAATTATATTAGTGCCTATGACACGAAAATTAAGTGTGCCTTATTTGAAAGTATACTTAAAATGACAGAGTAACATCTTTTGCAGTTTTTCCTTTCGTTTTTGAGGTATTTCAGTTAGTTTGATACGTAAATGTCACATGTTGCGTCAGTTGCGACGTACATGTGCATAATGACGTATCAGAGAAGGTTATAGATCTTTGTTGTTTTCGAACAAAATCACTTGAAATTCCACTGTTGTGGGAGAAACACACGCACATGCCTCCTTCGAATTAAGTTTTAAGTAATTTAATTTTTTAAGTAATTTAATTTTTAAGTAGAAATACACAACCACAACAGACATATTTATGTAATATTTAAAACATGAGCAGCAGTATTTCATCAGATTTAAAACACGAGGCGATAGCGCAGTGTTTTAGATCTGATAAAACACGTACTGCGAATATATTGAATAACTTCAAAAACGACCCATTTGGTAAGTTCATTGGCGTAGTAATTTTGAAAATTAACGTTGTCTAAGCCGGGAGGTTTCTTTATCCAGGCGCGCAACTAGGGGGGGGGGGTTGGGGGGCTGCAACCCCTGCCCTTTTTGTGAGACCTCTAAATATTACTAGGTTGGACATTAGATAAACAGATAATTAATCGTCTGTTGTAGTACGCAATACAATTCTCCGCAAATCTGGCGAGACTCAGAGGCTGAATATAATTATGATAAATTTTAACTAATGCGAGACCAAAATACAAATTTTCGCAACCGAAAATACGATAAAAGCGTCCTCAAAATGCAGGAAATGCCGTTTTAGAGACCCAAAATTCAAGTCAAAAAACTTCTAGTCCCAAATTCTTTAGAATACTGAAAGACTTTGCCCTCTTTTTGCGTTCAACCCCTGCCCTCGAAATTTTCTAGTTGCGCCCCTGTCTTTATCAGATATAAAACCACGGACACGGTACTGATTTCCTTTGTGTTTTCCTCATGAATTATTAAGGAGTTTTTGAAATATATTTCTCAAATTCATTAATAATTCATGAGAATTTTACTCAATTAGACAGCTCCATTCCGTCACGTGAATGGGCTGTGAAACACGGTAAAGCACTGCATCAAACACTAGTGTTTGATCTGTTTCTTCATCAAACACTAGGGTTTCATTTATGTTAATTAAACAGGAAACACGATACGATTGAGTAAAATTGTATCACAAAACATCCACAAGTCCCACAACGGTGGCTCATTGGTTCATTGTCTTTCATTTGAGAAGCCATTTCAAAAACTCGTTCTGCGTGTTTGATCACGGTATCAAAACACTCGAAAGCTAATAATCTCTCGGGGCTTCGCCCCTCGAGATTCATTAGCTTTCTCGTGTTTTGATACCGTGATCAAACACTTGAACTCGTTTTTGAAATAGTACTTATATCAAACAAACTGAAATATCTCAAAAACGAAGGAAGGAAACCAAAAACTGCAAAATATGTTACTTTGCCATTTTAAGTGTTCTTTCAAATAAGAGACTTAATTTTCGCTCCATAGGCACTTTAACCCTTTACTGGCCACAGTTGCTTTTTGTCTACTGATTAATTTTACTCTGGCTAACGCCAGACGATTTTACTCGCCAAAGGGAGAGCTCCCAGATACTGGCCAACAAATCATTAATTAAAGACGAGAATATTTTTTTAATTTTTTAAGTTGGAATAACAGATCTAAATACGTGATAAATAAAAAAATAAATTATTAACAATAAAATAATAAAAGTATCTTACAATTTACTGTATAATGTATTGAATCGAGAATATACATAATATCATTGCACACTACATAATAAATAATTTAGAAATGAGAAAAAATCCTAAAAACATTGGTGATCCAATTTAACCATTCCCGCCAAAATTTAGCTGGAAAGTTTATTAATTAAAATTAAACTATTTGGTGATAAAATTGAGCAATATAAATACTGTACTCGATATTTCGAACTTTCAATGCCATTTTGAGATTATTCTCAAATGAACTCTAGGTAATTATGAATAATACAAGGTGTAAATAGGAGATAATGTTGAGATATGATATTGGACCTTATTCCAAAATGGTCGCCGAATAAAGATTCTTTTATATACATACGAATTAGCCCACATGAACCCGTTTTCATGTGGAAAATTCAAAATAATTTTTACTTTAAAACGAGGTCATAACGGCCCATTTATATGTACATAAAAGAATCTTAAAGTGTCCGCCATTTTGGAATAAGGTCTATTATTATGAACACATAAAAAGTATAAACTGAAGAATTCATCGAAAAAAGAATGTTAAAATGCTAAAAAAAACTTTACCATTTTTCTGTTTATGAATTCTTCAGTACATTGCTTTTCACAACCTCGTACCCAGGGTCTTACCTCCGCTCCCCCCTTCCCCCTCGCTGCGGAAAGACCCTGGTACACGCTGGTCACGTGCTTCCCAAAATATGGGCAGTAACAATTATTTCACTGTAGGGAGGGGTTGTTTAGTTTGAAATTTGACTCAACTTTGTTTCTGGCCATCTACGATGATTAAAGGATGAAGGGCAGACGTCTCGGTCGGTCGTTCACTGCCCTGACTGCAGTTGATTTTGTCGTAAAAGAGCGACGGACGAAGATGATATATTAGAGACTTTCCCGTTGGTAGCACGGCCACAACATCTTTGCCAAAGTAAGCTGCCTCGAGACATTTGACTTGTTTAGGTTTGAGGTTGATGTTTGAATAGCCGCTGTTGACGACAGCGAAATGAAGGATGCTGTAAAACATGGCTAAACACTTTCGTCTTTCGACAGTTTGTATAAAACTTCGAGTGGTTTCAGGTGACAAAAATGAACCCTGCTGCAGGGACCCTCCCTGTGTATGAAATTTGATCAGGTGGCACTTGGAAGCACGTGACCAGCGTGTACCAGGGTCTTTCCGCAGAGAGGGGGGGGGGGGTGGAGGAGCGGAGGTAAGACCCTGGGTACGAGGTTGTGCTTTTCATTGTTTTGTTTTTAAATACTTATGTATTCATATATCATCTCCTATTTAAACATAATAATACACAAGAAAGTTTGCGAAACAAGTTTCGGGAACAATTTAGAAGTTTCCAGTGTATGTTGAGAAGTTCAGAACAGTGTTGTAATCAGTGAAATTTTGTCTCCAAAACAAAGTTTTAGATTTTCTGCATTTCTTAAAGTGCCTATCTCACACCTATGGGTATTTGATAGATTCGTAATCTTTGGGTTCTCTTGAGCAAAATTGCAAAATATCTTGTCGTTCGAAAATTTCATGGACTTTTTTGCTGTCAAAGTTGGTAACTACTTATGTCAAAAAAGGAATCAACTTTGAGAAAGAAACAGTGTTTACAATACTACGCATCTGTTTTGCACTTAATTCTCTTCGTTATTGCGTAAATACAAGAAATAACGAGAAAGACGTGTAATTGTATTGTAAAAACTCGTTCTTTCTAAAAGCTCATTCCTTTTTCGACGTCGTCACTTCAGAAAAGTAGTCACCAATTTTGACAGCGAAAAAGTCCACGAAGATGATGAAATTTTGGAACGAAAAGAAAACCCGAAGATTACGAATATGTCAATTCCCTGGTACTATAAATTTAATTGGTACTGATATTCGTCATTTTTTAATTTTCGGTATTGATATTCGTTTTCTTTTTTGGTATTGGTATTCGACATTTTTTTAGGGATTGATAATCGATATTTTTTTCGATAATGATATTCGGCATTTTTTTCGAGATTGATATCCGGTATTTTTTGGTACTAATATTCGGCATTTATTTCGGTATTGATATTCATTATTTTATCAATACAACATCGCCTACTTTCCGCGCTTCTGTACAAAATAATCTGAAACTAACCATTTACCATTCTTTATCCCAACCCTTCCATCGGCTCCAGGGTACCCCAAGATTTCCCAACTTTAATCTTGACTGGAATGTTGACGGACAATCTAATGGCATTTTCCATTTCTTCTTTCACAATACCAACCACCTTCCTCAAATTCTCCTCAGCGACTTCAAACAACAACTCGTCGTGCAGTTGTAGCACCAAGTACGCCCCGCGGAAGTTCCCTTCGTGACGCGCTCGTTTTCCGACGCGTGTCGACTTTCCCGCGAGTTCACCGTCGGCTCTTTGTCGATGAGTTCGCGAACAGGTCGTGAACTCATCGCACAACCGTCGGTCGATGTTCGCCATGGCAAGTTTCACCAGATCGGCAGCGGATCCTTGCACCGTCGTGTTCACCGCCTGGCGCTCGGCGTGCGCTTTAGCCGCTCCGTTCGACGCTCGGATACTCGGCAAAAGTCGTTTACGTCCGGAAACGGTCGTAACGTAGCCGAGCTTCCTGCAGTCGTCGACAGTTTCCTTTAGGTACCTGCGCACGCCGGTAAAACGCGACTTAAAAGCATCGACAAAAGCCATAGCATCGTTTTCGCTGACACTAAGCTGTATTCCGAGGGCCTTGGCACCAATGCCGTAGATAATCCCATAGCAGACTTGCTTCGCGCGTTGACGCTGCTCGTCGGAGACCAACTCCTGAGCGATGTGAAACATCTCGCCACCGATCATCTTGAAAACATCGCCTCCACCGTTCAAGTAGCCTAACAATTTCCCATCGCCCGAGAGGTGGGCGATGAGGCGAAGCTCGAGTTGCGAGTAATCGGCAGCAAGCAGTAACCCACCCGAAAACGGGACGAAAGCACTACGCATGCTCACGGAAAACTCGGGCCCGGGTGACGACGACACGAGGTTATCCCCGGGGATGAAAACCCCGACATTCGGACGTCCTTTACGGCCTTTCTTCCCAGCCGGAGGGTGTATGCTGTGAAGCGGTGGAGTATCGGAAATCACGGTAGGCAAGTTGATATCGAAGTCCCTGGGAACGTTCTGGAGATTGGGTTCGACGAACGTCACCCGACCTGTGGCGGTGTGAGTTAGGGCGACGGAGTATATCCGGGACATGTTCAACGGAGGACCACAGTGGATCTGTTCTTTTTGAACCGGAAAGACGACCTTGGTCAAGGCAGAGTTCACGCGACGCCATTCTAGTATGACCTTGGGCAGCGGATGCAAGGTGAGGAGTTTCTGAAGCACGTCTTTCGAGGTACTGAAGTACTTCACTTTCCTCGACTTGCCGCCGCGCGTCGGTTTCACGGCGGCCGGTCTGCCGGGGGAGGTCGACGACTCCGAGTTTCCGTCAGGGGGGAGTTTGAGCTCGAGGAACAACACCCTGGAGACTTCCTCGGGACTTGAGAGCGAGAAAGCGCGATTGGCCAAGCGGTAGGCTTCTTGTTCCAGAGTGCGGAGTTTGGCTTGAAGAACGTGTTTGATGTGTTCGCATTCCTCGTTTGAGAAACCAAGACCGTTTAGTTCCATTCTCGCGAGGCAACACATGACGGGCATTTCAATCTGAGAAACCAACATTGATAAAACGATAGCATTCAATTCAAACGTTTATCTCGTCTGTGAGTATTTTTCATATTCGTAATCTCTGGGTTCTCCTGAGCCAAGTTGCAATGTATTTTGTCCCCAAAATTTCATTTTCATGGACTGTGAAAGTTTGGGAAAGTACCACCGAAAGTGTAGACTTTCCAAAAGTCCTTTCCACTTTTCCCGCGCGCGACTTCGTCGTTCGTTCGCGAGTTCGCCACTCGCCGTGTGGTGTAGTAGTGGTCGACTTAGTGTGGCAAGTCTACCGAAAGTGACGTCTAAAAAGGCATGAGCTATTGGAAAAAAAAGAGTTTTTAAAATTGAATTACACGCCTTTCTCGTTATTACTTGTAGTTACGCAATAACGAAGAAAATTAAGTGCGAAACAGAGTCCATGATAAAGACGTCAAGATATATCGCAATTTTGCTCAGGAGAACTCAAAGATTACGAATATGTAAAATCCCCACAGGTGAAATAGGCGCTTTAAAATCTCTCATCTAAACTTTTGAAACAGTGCTTACAACACTACGCTGCGCGTCTATTTCGCACTTAATTCCCCTTGTCATTGCGTAAATACAAGACGAGAAAGACGTGTAATTATATTGTAAAAATCTCATTATTTTTACGACTTCACATCCAGTAGTTACCAACTTTGACAGCGAAAAAGTCCATGAAGGTGAAATTTTGGAACGTCAAGATATATTGCAATTTTGTTCAGGAACACCGTAAGATTACGAATATATGTAAAACACCCACAAGTGAGATAGGCACTTTAAAGTGCATATAAACCCTACACAGTTTTTAGTTCGTTGTTTAGAGGGCGGAAAAACAGTTGTTAAGTTATTTTACAGTTTTTGATTTGGTCGTTTTGTTTCCGAGATATATCTCTTTGAACATTGGCAAAAAGTCCTATTCGCTGGAAATTGCCGCAAATGCTATTTGGTCAATATTGGGACTGGAACTACTTGATGCAACGTCATTTCCTCATTAATTCCATTGACGTCACATCAAGTAGTTCCAGTCCCAATATTGACCAAATAGCATTTCCAGCGAATAGGACTTTTTGCCAATGTTCAAAGAGATATATCTCGGAAACAAAACGACCAAATCAAAAACTGTAAAATAACTTTACAACTGTTTTTCCGCCCTCTAAACAGCGAACTAAAAACTGTGTAGGGTTTATATGCATTTTAAAGTCCAGCCCTTCTACTATAAAACAAAAGAAAACAAAATAATCATGGTATATAATACCTTGGTAAAGGCGTGCAGGAGTCCTTCGGCTTCTAACATCGGATGAATGTGGTCCATTAGCTTCATGGTCAAGACCGCCTCGACACAAGATCTCATCCGTGCAGAGACAGAATTCTGAGCGGTCAGACCTAAGCTTCCATGTCCATAGCTACCATTCATACCTAAAATAGATTGAGGAGAAAATGTCTGTATCACTATGGGCATGAACAAGACAAAAATGAGCTCTGTCTTATTCGAAAGAACACTTAAAATGACAAGTTTTTCGTTTCCTTGCTTCGTTGTTGAGATACTTCAGTTTGTTTAATATGCAAATTAAACATCTTGACGTCACATGTGCATAATGAGTTATCGGAGAAGGTTATATATCTTTGCATGTAATTATCAAACTAAATCACTCGAAGCTAATCAAGCATACGATATTTCAAGTGATTTCGTTCGATACTTGAAAAAATATAAAACTTTTTTTTTATAAACTGCATTAAAAACTGTCCAAATAACGCTAAAAATGAGTACAAATATACAGCGATATTTGGATAGTTAGTTATTTGGATAGTAGAAAACCGGTTTGACAGATTTTGTTAGCCAATCAAATTTATCACACGGGAGACTACTTCATGTATGCTTTTGTCCTGGTGCAAGTCACGCTACTTCTTGGCCTTTTTAGAGTTTTCTTTTTCCATAAAAAATTGTTGATCAGAGCAGTTGTATAACAAATCTCTTATAAGATCTAAATCTACGCACGCTCTGATTGGCTGCGCTCCGTGCATTTATAAGAAAACAGAGATCATATATGAATGACGTAAAATGGCGTAGAATGGCGTCAGCTGGCCGGAAAAGCCCGCCAAGTTCCAGTTAAAACTACCTCACTTTTAGTTTGATTTTTCTTCTTCTTATGTTATAAAACAAACCGCTCCTGCGCCGATGTACTCTTCTAAAGGTACGTTTGACGTCATTTGAACACGAAAGAAGTGCAAAGGCACTCGGCTATCGTGTTCAAATGTCGTCAAACGTGCCTTTCTTAGAGTACATATACGCACAGAGCTTTATGTTCTATTTGTTAAAAATAACTCAATATAAGTCATTATATCTCTGCAAATGTGACGTAGAGGTTAAATTTCCATATCGAAGAAGAACGAAGAGAGATACGAAAAAGTTTTAAGCCGATCTTTATAATATATAGCAGACTACTTGTAAATAAGAGAGTTTATTTCCAACTGAACTCAATTTTTCAGGTCATATAGGCACTTTAACTTCAGTCCTCAGTGGCGAAAGGGTAGCGTGCTAACAGCGCAAAGCACCACATTTGGGCGTAACCTTTGCAATGCATCAGTTTAAGAAGGTTTTCTAAAAAATAGCCTTTACCAATAGATTTTGATGATTTTCATTGGTTTGCCTGCCTCTCGTAAACTACGTGGAGCGAAAAGCAAACCCTTGCTCTCCTTCTCTCATGTGGGCACTACCGCGGCGTTACGATACGAGATGGTTGTAGCAGGCACCCTATGAATTGGGCAATTATAAATTCATAGGAATTATGTACTATTTAAAACACGAGCAGGAGTGTTTTAGATCTGATAAAACACGTTCTGCGAGTGTTTTGAATGGCTTAAAAAACGATCACCATTTGGTAAGTTCGTTGGCGTAGTAATTTTGAAAAATAACGTTGTCTAAGGCGAGAAAATCAAAGCTAAAGTTTATGTAAATCAGGAGAAAATTTTATCAGATATAAAACCACGATACGGTTATGATTTTTCTTTGTGTTTTCCTCATGAATTATTAATGAGTTTTTTAAATATATATAATCCCCGGGCTTTATATATATAATCCCTATGAATTTATAATGAGGGATTTAAGGGATATAAATCCCCTCAAAAAAACAAAGAAAACCGACTTGATCGTGTTCTAAGTAATAGATAAATCCCGAGAACGAGGGATGTATGCTATATAAAGACCCGAACGAGGACGCGCAGCGTCCTAGGGCTTTATATCGCATACATCCCGACGTTCGAGGGATTTATCTGACTTAATTTATTATCGAGGAGGTTTTCCAACAAAGTTTTGTCTTTTTTTTCCAACTTGGACAAAGATTTTCCTTGTTTTTTTCTTCATTTCGTATCTAATTAGTATTCAAGGTCTTTATGCGATATAAAGACCTCGGAAGAACAAAGAAAACCGACTCGATAATAAATTAAGACGTGTAAAATACCTTGCAATAAGCTGGTCTCCCGCGGAAGAAAGTGTTCGACTAAGTTATGCAGATTCCTTTCCTTAGCTCCGGGATCTAGTAACCATGTAGCAATGCTAGGATCTCGCAGTTGACCGTTTACTACTACACCGCAAGCTCGAGAAAGAACCTAAACACAACCATAAAGAACACAGAGAACATTTCTCAACTAAGGAGTAAGAATACATTAATACGTACAGCTAGTATATATACAAAAGAAAAATGTCGTGATTTTCTTATCCAATGGGTCCTAATTTGTATGCTGTAGATCCGATACAACATCGTCTTAGTTTGCATAATTGTTCTTCAATTTACTTTGTTAAAGGTTATTGGCAATAAAAATTAAGTTTGTCTCATTTGAAAGAACTCGTTAAATGGTATAAGAAGACCTTTTACAATTTTTCCGTATCTGTTTTGGTTTTGGAAATATTTGGACCAAAGACAGCCTGCTGTCCGCCATCTTGGAATTATTTTCGATATGCATGTGACATCATAACCAGGGTAAAGTGAAATTTTTATCTTGCCAACCTTATGAGCTAGAAACTCGATTTTGTTGCGCTATTTCCATTTTAAATTGACCCACAACATTTAAAAAGCCTTCCGTGGAAATTTGGTCACCCACGGAGTAGTTGCATCAGGTTTACCCTGGTTGTGACGTCACCAATTTCCTAGTTAACTAGACCCAATATTACAACAAGATGGCGGAAGCCTATTTTCATCTTGTTGATATATAACGTCACCAATGGTTCTATGAGTATAAATATGGGACTTGTCTTCACAACGATTACCCCTGATGAAGACAGTAGATCGGAGAGTCGAAACAGTAACTTTTTAAGCTACGTTCAAAAAACTTTTAAGTCAGAGTAGCGTTAAACTATGGCTGATATTTCAGTTTGTTTGATATGCAGATGTCACATGTTGTGACGTACACGTGCATAATGACTTATCAGAGAAGGTTATATAGCTTTGCTATTATCAAACGAAATTACTTAGACTACGTTTACACTAGAGCAAAACTTTCCGGATTCACATTGTTTTTTATTCCCATGAGGATGAAAAACATGTGAATCCGGATACTTTTGCTCTAGTGTAAACGCAGTCTTAAAGTTCTACATGGTTGATGTTGTGAGAGAAACGCGCCCACGTGCTTGTGCGCCTCACGTGCTGAAATGCCTCAAAACCGAAGTAAGGAAACCAAAACTGCAAAAGATGTTACTAATTGTTATTTTAAGTGTTCTTTCAAACGAGACAAACCTAATTTTCGTTTCATAATCACTTTAAATAGACAATCTTATTTGTTCAATCCCACCCCAGGCCCTAACCCCCTACAAAAGTTTGCCCATATTTGTCTATGGAAAGAGTCAACCTTTTTCATGGGGACATCATTTAATCATGTGGTTCACCAAATGACAATGCTAAGGGGAACTAACCTTATACTGATCTTTAATTGCAAAACCCGTTTTCAGCTGCCGATCCCCGTTCGATCCCATGATGACTTGCAAGCTGTCGAGCCGCTCTTTCAACGTCAGTCCAGCGGCGACATGTGGTGTGGCAGGCGCGGTTCGTACAGGACCCTCATCGTGGCCAGGAAATGGCGGCGCAGGGAAATGCTTACTTGGCTCCTTCAGTGACAAGAAGTACGCATCCCTGTTCCTCCAACACACAGCCAAACCCACTACGACCACTCTCTCTTCCTCAATTGACAGACCGACCTCGTTGCACGTCGTCGTCGACGCCATCGTTTCTTTGTTGAAATTTCGGCCAATCCTCGACGCCTTGTGAGGTAGCTTTTCCAAAGCTACTGAAAAGCTGAATGACTTCGTTCGCCATTCTTCCAGGAAATTATTAAAAACTTCTCTGTTCTCCGTGACGTCAACAATGTTAAAAGAATCGTCATCAGTCGATTGTTTCACCTTAGGGTCTTCGATAACAACTTGGGCAGCGGCGCGAGGAACGTGGGGACGAGATACTGTGGATGCGCCTGGGGAGTGATGGGATTTAGCCGCCGTAACAAGTGGTGGAACAGATTTGGATACGAAGCCAAGGCTCCGGTCTTTAACTCTAGTGAAACCCGATTCACCACCACAATCAGATGCATCACAGTTGTTCGTTCTCTGACCTATCTCATAATTTTCCATTGCTTCAATCGCAGCCACCGTCTCATTACTGATATCAGAATCCACTTGGAACCCTTCAGGTCCCTGAGATCCCTCTTCGTCCCTAACTGCTTCGATTTCGTTTTGTATCTCCTCCATGGCTGCCACCGCAGCCAACGTTCTCGTACTTAGATCGGAATCACTTGGCTCTTCAAACGACTGGGATAACCTCAGGGAAAACGATGCCGAGCTCCGTCGTGATTGATCGGAGCCGCTTCGGTTCGGGGTCGCCGTTTCATCGGGTGACATACTGGTTTTCGCGCCACTAGGGATGGCCTGGGAGTAACAGACTTCCGAGTCAAACATCCCGGGGGTGCAAAGCGCCATAGCGCTATCCATGTCATGATCTTGTTTCTCGTGCTCAAGAGGTTCGTTTCTTCCGGGGTTGTTTATCCCCTCGGACATTTCACCCTGCATGACTAAACGTGTTTCGCTTCCACGACTTTCAGAAGTTCTCGCATCGTGTAAGACCACACGACCATTTTTACCGTTGACATCACCCGCGTACTCCTGATCAAGACTCGTACCCAACATCTCGAAGCCACATGACTCCGACATTTTGAAAACGACCCCTGGGCGTTCAGAACTGTGTTTTTTGGGGGATTCGTAGTCAGGAAAAAGTGCCTCGGAATAAAGCTCCGGGCTAAACGTCTCGGTCAGGTTTTTGCCCTCGACATCACCGGGGGGCGACCAACGTACTGCGGCTTCTGAATCACCATTATTACTCGCGGACTCGCTTATACAGATCAACTCTGGACTTTCGACCAGTATAACTGAAACGGATTTCTTATCATGTGGAGTCCTTGTGAGGCCAGAAGTATTGTGAAAAGAAATCGATTCCGTAGTGTCGTTGCTCGCCTGGGGGGTATTGTTATTGGGGTCAATCTTCCGACCGGGATACTTTCCCGGAGTGAAAGTTCCGGTGCTGTCAACGTTTTTGGTTGTCTTATTTTCTGTATCGGTTAACTTAGGATAATCCGAGCGTGGTGGATTCTTTGACCATCCATCGGTTTCTCTCAAGGCGTTAGTCACCTGGAGGATATTGTTACCGGGTTCGGTCTTCCGATCGGGAGATTTTCCAGGAGTAAAAATTCCGGTCCCGTCAACGTTTTTGGTTGTCTTATTTTCTGTATCGGCTAACATAGGATGATCCGAGCGTGGTGGAACATTTGATGATCCATTGGTTTCTGTCAAGTTAACCATGTTCCTTTTTGCATCTGAGCCCCCGACTGTGCTATTACTACCAACGGGACGTTTTCTTTTCGATGATCGCCCATCTTTCTCCTGTGACTCAGGTGTGTTTTGTAACTTCGCATTCCCCACAGTCACTGATCCGTTCGACAAGCCAGGATTAGCCGAGTGAGCGGTTCGGGATTTGTCGGACGTGGTACGAGATTTTTCGATAGTGGCGAGGGCAGTGCTAGTTGAAGTTCGGTGAACATCCGAAGTGGATCGGGGAAATTCGGAAGCCGTTCGGCGTGGAAGAGGTGTGTTTTTAGTAACGGTAGATGTTGTGGAAGATGGTGTGTAGTCTGTAGACATGTGACTCGCAGTCTGTAGGGAGGTGGTGGTACTTTCGATAGTCGATGGTAGAATGGCAGTTATACGAGGAATAGTCCTTGGTGCAATGACAGTACCTGTAGCTATAGAGGGAACAGCTACTGGAGCGACAGTGGCACCTCGAGTTGCATTAGAGGCCGTCCGTGGAACATTTGAAGTACTTTCAGTCGTACAAGGGACGTTCCGTGGTACAATGGCAGTACCACCAGTAGTATGAAGAATAGTCCTTGAAGCAATGTTAGTACTTGTAGCTGTATAAGGAACACCCTGTGGAGCACGAGTAGAAATTTGAGTTGTATTAGAACCAATCTGTGAAGCATTCATAGTACTTTCAGCTGTACAAGGGACGTTCCGCGGTACAATGGCAGTACTACTAGTAGTATGAAGAATAGTCCTTGAAGCAATGTTAGTACTTGTAGCTGTATGACGAATGGTCCGTGGAGTACCAGTAGTACTCTGGGTTGCATTAGAACCAGTCAGTGAAGCATATGAAGTGTTTTCAGTTGTACAAGGGACGTCCCGTGGTACAATGGCAGTACTAGTAGTGGTAGTAAAAGGAATAGTCCTTGAACTATTAATAGTACTTGTACTTGTACTTGTAGGTGTATGAGGAATGACCCGTGGAATACTAGTAGTACTTTGAGCTGCATTAGAACCAGTCTGTGGAGAATTGCTTTCAGCTGTACAAGGGATGTCCCGTGATACAATAGCATTACTTGAAGGAAGAATAGGCCGTGAAGCAATGGTAGTACTTGCAGTTGTACGAGGAGCAATCCGTGCAGTACCAGTAGTACTTCGGGTTGCACTAGAACCAGTCCGTGGAGCATATGAAGTACTACTAGATTTACAAGGAACAGTACACGGATCACTTGAAATACGTTCATTTGTATGAGAAAGCGCTTGTGAAGTAATACAAGTACTTTCAGTCGTACGAGAAACGGCTTTTGGTGCAATGCCAGCACTTGCAGTTGTATGAGGAACGGCCGGTAGGGTTACGTTAGAAGCGGTTTGTGGAGTATTTGAAGTAATACCAACACTTGTAGTTGTACAAGGTACAGTCTGACGTGTTTTCGTAACATTCTGAACTTCGGCGCCATTGATCAAAGATGTTGAAGTACCTTCTGTATTTTGACTACATGAAGTAGAAGGTAGCCCGAGGTCAGCCCGAGTACCCTTCAAAATATTAACAGAAGATTTCTTGGAATCTGGCTTCCATTCCATACCTAGTTTCGCAGCGTCCCGTTTCAAAATCTCCCGTGCCTCTCCGACGATTTCCCGAGAGGCTTCGGCTTCGGAGAGCGCTCGCCGACCGTCGACCCACACACACTTGGCGCGCATTCGTCGCAACAGATCCCGTTCGGATTCCCACTCGGATCGCTTCTTACTTTGAAAAGGCGTCGCGTTCCGAAGATGCCTCTCGATCTCGACGGGCGATGCCGATGCGACGGCGGCCACCGTGTGGTAGCCGGCGTTGTAGAGTAGACGAGCCCGGAAGCCATTCATGGCCGATATCCGTACGAGGTCGACGAGTTCACGCTCGACGCCGAAGATCAACCGACTGTGAAACTGCGAGAGCAACATGTTAAGGTTGAGCCAGCCGAGTTTTTGGCAGAATACGGTCACCATACCGGCAAACGTTGCGGCCGAGCTCTGCAGTGATTGGAGCATCCCGCGGCTAGCCCCAAACTTCCGCGCCACAACATCGAGCGGTGCCTCGCGGACGAGTTCCTGAAGAGCTAGAGAGACGTAAAACCGTTTGTGTACGCCGACCGCACGACGTTGGGCTTCGGTGCGCATCGGAACACGGCCGCGAATAGCTCGGCTTAAGAATCTCTCCTCGATGCCGACTAGCTCGCCGACACGTTTCATGTGCGATGGCAATTGCTCCCAAATTTTCAAATATTGGAGCCAGTCTAAGTTTGGCCAGTGATCTTGAACGTAGATTGGCGTTACCTATAGATGAAAACGAATATACAGTATTCATAAATATTCATAAATGGCACATAGCTGACCATTTAATATGGTTCTATGTAGAGGTGTGCGAATCCGATCAGATCGGATTCGGATCGGATTCGGACTAAACTTTTATCGTTCGGATCGGATTTTGTTCTTTTTTTTCTCGTATTGGATTTTGTTCTTCTTTTCTCAGATCGGATCGAATCGGATTTTGCACTTTTTACCCGCATCAGATTCACTTTTGTCATTGTTTTTGTCACAAAATTAACAAATTCACTAGTTGTATGCACATTGCACAACATATGAACGTTACTATTGCATAAGATTATTATTGTATAGTAGTTTTCTTAAATTTATTTGTTCATTGGTTTTCTTTTCGGAAAGTTTGCGCAACTATTGCAACATATATCCGGTGTTTTATTTTTTTCGGATCGGATTTGAGCAGCTGTTTTCGGATCGGATCGGACTACGATTTTTTGGCTTCGGATCGGATCGGATTCGGATTGACAGTTTTGGCAAACCCTCGGATTATAAGGTGTCAATCCGATCCGACGCACACCACTAGTTCTATGTAAAAAATAGATTCTATTTTTCCCTGCGTATGCCCTTTGATGACTTTAATCAGTGGGTACCCAATACTATTGTAAATGTCATAATCTAAAAATCTGATCCGAGAGCTTTCCCAGAGGTGAAAAAATCGTCTGGCGTTAGCCAGAATAAAATATTAAAGACCGATTCGGACAGGAAAGAGTTAAGTAAGAATCCCGTATAAATATTTTGGGGGTTTCAAGCGTTGGCTTTCAGAATGTTTGTTTTTGTTGATGCTTGACCCTTTGCCCATTATCATCTCACGAGACCCTGCTGACCAAAAGCTGGCTTGTGATTGGTTAACTTCGTGGTTCGGATCTAACATGATGGCCATTTTCGAGAGGCACACCCGGAGTCCAGTTATGTAAATATGTCAAAACAGTGAAATAAAAGTAGTGTGCTGCGCAGGCAGTGTTGAAATACAAATCAAAATATAGTAAGGTTTGAGTACTGCCGAAATTATTGAACGTAGTTTCTAACGTTTCGAGCGAAGGCCCTTTGTCAGCGAGAAACGTGGGCATGCAAGGACGCTTCGAGCGAAGGCCCTTCCTTCGTCAGAGAGAAAACGGGGTTTCTCTCTGACGAAGGGCCTATGTAAATATGTCAGTGACTGTCGATGCACGGATGACGTCACTGGTAAAACTGACAAATCCTAGTAAAGTTCGACGTCGAGTATTTGAACCATTTCTCAAACAAAAGAATTTGATTAATTTAAGGGGATTGGCAACAAAAATTAAGTTTGTCTAATTTGAAAGAACTCATAAAATTGTAATAGAAGATCCTTCACAACTTTTTCGTATCTTTCTGCGTTTTCAAGATATTTCAATTTGTTTGATATGTAAATGAGATGGTCTCTGACGTCAGGAGTGGGGTAAAATATTTTCATACAGAGCAAAATCACTTACATATCTAATGTTCAGCGTCGCAAGGAGTTTTTATGTGCACAGTTTCAAATGATTTCGCTGAACAAACTTAGAGATATAACTGGTTTTGCTAGATGTGAAAATATTTTACCCCACACCTGACGTCAGGGACCATCTCATTTACATATCAAACAAATTGAAATATCTTGAAAACGAAGAGAGATACGAAAAAGTTGTAAATGATGTTCCATTACAATTTTATGAGTTCTTTCAAATTAGACAAACTTAATTTTTAGTGCTATTGCCCTTTAAAAGTACTATTTACCTGATATATTATATGAAGTTCGTTTTCCAACACAAAGCACTTTCGAGCTTTTCGCAGGTCTGCAAACACTACAAGCGCCTCATCTGGAGATAAAGACGAGGCAAGTGTAGCTTGGCCAAGTTGAGTTGGAACATAACGTTTGGGAGATGAATTTTCCTGAAGTAAAAAAAACTAATACTTAAGGAATATTGTTCGTTGGAAAATTGCTATAGTAAAGCGCAGGTCGCTATTCGTGTTTTTGCCGTTCCTGTTGTTGCTGCCAATGCTTGTGGTTGCTGCTGTGTTGTTGTTTGGTGCTGGTAGTGTTGTTGTTATTTGTGTTATTGTTGTTTGGGCTGTTGTTGCCGTCCCTGTTGTTGCGGCAATTGCTTGTGGTTGTCGCTGCTGCTTTTATTGTCGCTGCGCTCCTGCTGTTGTTGTTGTTGTCGTTGTTGTCGCTGCTTACGATTGTTGCTGCTGCTGTTGTCGCTGCTGCTGCTGCTGTTGTTGCTCCTGTTGTTGTTGCCGCTGCTTACGATTGTTGCTTCTGCTGTTGTCGCTGCTGCTGCCGTTGTTGCTCCTGTTGTTGCTACTGTTGTTGTTGCCGCTGCTTACGATTGTTGCTGCTGCTGTTGTCGCTGCTGCTGCTGTTGTTGCTCCTGTTGTTGCTACTGTTGTTGTTGTTACCGTTGCTACTGTTGTTGTTACTGTTGTTCTTGTTGTTGCTACTGTTGTTGTTACCGCTGCTGTTGCTACTGTTGTTGCTGTTGCTGCTGCTGCTGTTGTTGTTGTTACCGTTGCTACTGTTGTTGTTACTGCTGCTGCTGTTGTTAGCGTTGCTGCTGTTGTTGTTACTGCTGCTGTTGCTACTGTTGTTGTTGTTGTTGCTATTGTTGATGTTACTGCTGCAGTTGCTACTGTTACTGTTATTGTTGCTGCAGTTGTTGTTATTACCGTTGCTGTTGTTGTTACCGCTGCTGTTGCTACTATTGTTGTTGCTGTTGTTGTTACTGCTGCTGCTATTGTTGTTACTGCTGCCGTTGTTGTTCGTAACACTTAACATGAGTGCATATTTATCTTTTATCCACACTACCTGAACAACCGCGTCCTCCTTTTTCCTCAACGTAATAAATTCATTTCTGGCCAGATACTCAACAGTTGATTCAATAATACCGTCCGTAGTTCTACCATCCTCTTGCACTTTACTCGACACGTAAAAAGTACACGAAGCATACCGCTGAACATCCGCGGGCGTGGTTGCCACGCCACTGGCAATGACCTCCAACAAAGCTCGTTTGATCCCATTCCCCTCGTCTTCATCACTCCGTTTCACTAAATATCAGAGAATTCAGAATTATAAAAATCAACGCTTCAAAATAATCACAGCCATATTTACCGTTTCAACATAAAATCACAGCTCATTATAAGCGCTTGGAAATTTGGCAAGTTTCCAGGTCATATCTTGATCGACTATGTTGCTGAAACTAATTCATCATTGTTAAAGTTCTTGCTCCTCAGTCATAAACATATACTATGTCTGGGGAGCATGTGGTGTTAGCGCGCTGCCTCTCACCAAAAAGTGAAACCCGGTTAGGCTACCGGGGTTAGTACTTGGATGGGTGACCGCTTGGGAATGACCCCGTTGTCGAGCTTGGAACTCGTGTGAGTATAGAGTTGTAGTTGATCTCTCCTGTGCTTCGAGGGTTTTTCGCCGGGTTCTCCGGTTTTCCTCCCTCCGTAAAAAATCAACACCTACATCTTAGCTGTGATCCGTGGTCTGAACTGTGTCGTATGGCGGCTACATGGAGCGCCTTTGATACAGTATACCTCGACCCGGCCACGTTGATCTGCACGTTGATCCTTCGCAATACAGCCACTGGCTGCAAGCAAGGATGATTAGCCCCCAGTCCTTTATCGTCTCGCACACACGTAAAAACGCCAAAATTGTTTCACACCTGCAAGCAAGTTGTTACAAAGATGTTCCAAGAAGCCGTCACCGGGATGCCTTCGCACTGGTTGTTCCCAGTTTGTTAACAAGTCTGTAACAAGTTGTTGACAACTTGTAACACGGTTGATGACTCCAACGGACTTGCAACAAGTTGTTCCAACAATTTGTCACTACTCTGCACTCAACAAGTTGCTACAAGGCCGACAACAAGAAGCTTGTATTGGCTTGATAAAATCACAACTTGTTAACAGGCTTGGTGCAAGCATTGTTGCGGACACATCCTGTCAACAAGCTGTGAGATTTTTACGCGCCGTGTACTACGTACAACAAGCTAGGCAGGGATTATTTTAACGTGCAGTGATAACCAATTTGTGCAGTGATAAATGAGATTTGTGCAGTGATAAGCGCAATTTTGTGCAGTGATAAATTTTTCTTTAATATTTAAGAATGGGTGTTATTCGTGAAAGGATTGCATCAGAAATTATGTTCAAAGGCACAGTACATACAGATACTACATTCCAACATATACTATTTAATATCAATATTTAAATTAGCAAATACACAAATAAGACGATAAGTTAAAGGACCCGGTCCACTATCTTCTGATAACGTTAAGCGTAACGTAAACTAACAGCCTTATGCCCTTAATTTCAACTTTCAAGATACACGAGTATAGCTACTATATATAGCAGGCCATACTACCCGGCCCTAATAAACAAAACACTAGTGTTCTTACTATTTAGCCAGACTACCCAACGGTGCCAACAAGCCAATCCCACATAACATGCTTGAGGCTTCTCTCAGGTCGATGCGTCTGTGCCCGTGTGCTACTGTTTGACCATTGTTATTTTGAAAATGCGAATGTATGCTGTGCAAAAAGGATTAAAAATTGGGAAAAGGAGGGCCGCTTATGTATACTATGACAGTACTGACGAGCTACCGAGCTACTCAGTGCTCCATCGCTGTTTAACGTGCTACTGAAGTTAGATTTTATCCCTTTTTCAGCTCTTTGTGCAGTGATGAAAATTCCTTAAAATAATCCCTGCAACAAGGCCTTAGGATGTTCAGAACTTTGCTCTTACCCACAAGACAACTTTCAACTGGTTTTAAATCTGCTTGGAGGAGAGTACTTGCTTTCTGTCTTTCGGTTGGTTTGCAAATCAGAATGCTTTCACCCTGCGAGTCAACTCCTTTCCGACCAGCTCTGCCTGACATTTGTTTGTAGACGAGACCATCCATCAGTTTGCCGTGAAATATCGGAGTACGAATAATCACACGACGAGCAGGCAGATTCACTCCTAGTTGGCAAGAGAGAAAAGTGATGAATGTGGGAAAATCGTGTTGGTTATAAAAGGATTCTCGATACGGTATGATATGGTAGTGTGGTGGTTTGATGTAATGCGGTGTGGTGGTATGGTGCGGCGTAGTGGTGCAACAGAGTGGTGCTGTGCTATAGTGTCGTGCAACAAGTTGATGCGGTGTTGTGTGGTGCGTTGGTGCAGTGTTTGTGTAGTACATTGCTGTGTAGTGTGCTGTAGTGTCATATGGTGCGTGCAATGCGGCGAGCTGATGTGGTGCGTTGGTGTGATGTGGTGTAGTGTGGTGGTGTAGTATGGTGCCATACGGTGTCGTGTGGTGCGGCGAGTTGATGTGGTGTCGTGTTGCGTTGGTGTGGTGCAGTGTGGGGTAGTGTGATGTGGAGGTGTAGGGTGCCGTGGCGTCATATGACGTCGTGTGGTGCATTGAGTTGATATGGTGTCGGCCGTCGGGTGGTGTTGTATAGTGCATTGCAGTGTAGGGTAGTGTGGTATAGTGTGCCGTGATGTCATATGGCGTCGTGTGGTGCGACGAATTGATGTGGTGTGCGTTGTCGTGCAGTGTAGTAAGGTGTCATGTGGTGCGACGAGTTAAGCTGGTGTCGTGCGGTGCATTGCAATGTGGTATAGTAGAGTAAAGGGATAAAGGACTGGGGGCTAATCATGCTTACTTGCAGCCAGTGGCTGAATTGCGAAGGACGCAGATCAACGTGGCCGTGTCGAGGCATATCAAAGGCGCTCCAAGCAACCACCAACGACACAGTTCAGACCACGGATCACAACTAAGATGTTAGGTGTCGAGTGCCAGATAATGTCGTGCATTGCAATGTAGTGTGATGTGGTGCGGGGGTATAGAGTGGTGTGATGTACCTGTATAGCGTATAGCGTAGCGTAGCCTAGCGTAGTGCGCTAAAATGTGGTGTAAAATAAAATAGACTGTAAACATTTTTTTCTTATTAAATCACCTGAAGATAACGTTGACGTAGCAATAAGTACTTTAATAAGTCCTTGTCTAAAAGCTCCCTCGATAATATCTCGTTCATCAAACGTCAGGCCAGCATGATGATAGGCCACGCCGTAACGCAATGTCTTACTAAGAACGCTGTCTAAACCAACTTGGCAGCTTTTCAACTGCTCAAACACCTCCCTCAAACCATCGTAATCAAACTTCGCCAAACACTCTTTCCCATCCACCAGACCGCCATTCGACTTGGCGCTCCCCAAGTTATAGAAGTGTCTTGCGACAGATTCAGCTAGTTTCTCGCACCAGGACTTCGTCGGACAAAACATCAACACGGCATGACCCTCCCCGACCGTCTCTTGACACAGTAACAGCACGTGATCATCGTCACCGCTGACCATGCGCGACTGGCTCAGCTCTCGTATCTTATTGCCTTCCCGGCCGTAGATCACTGGACCGACTTTGAAGGTCTCGGTCAAAGGGACTGGGCGGTAGTTTGTGAAGAAGAGGTCGGCTCTGAGCCACTTGGCCAAGACATCCAAGTTTGGCAAGGTAGCGCTCATACCAATGATTTGGACATTTCCTGTGGGGGAACAGTCTAGGAAGAAGATGCTCTGTTAATATGAATATCATTCCAGGCAGTTTATTTAAAAGGTACTGGCAATAAAAATTAAGTTTATCTCATTTGAAAGAACTCGTCAAATGGTGTAAGAAGACCTTTTACAATTTTTCCGTATCTGTTTTGGTTTTGGAAATATTTCGACCAAACTCAGCATGCTGTCCGCCATCTTGGAATTATTTTCGATATGCAAAATTATGCATGTGACGACATAAGCAGGGTAAAGTGAAATTTTTATCTTGCCAACCTTATGACATATTAACCGTGATGACATGAGCTAGAAACTCGATTTTTTGTTGCGCTATTTCCATTTTAAATTGACCCACAACATTTAAAAAGTCTTCCGTATAAATTTGGGCACCCACGGAGTAGTTTCATCAGGTTTACCCTGCTTGTGACGTCACCAATTTCCTAGTTAATTAGACCCACTGATCTCGAAATAATAGACTCATTATACTGGATAGAGCATCCGGTGCTCGCTGTGAAGTCGGAATAAATTAGCGGCAGCCATTTCAGGTGGGACCCACTTGGGTTTCATACAGCCACTTTTAAGTTCTCCCATAGAGACAGGTACATGTCACAAAAATTTAGCTGGTTTTCGTTAAAAATCCAATCATTTAAAGTGAAAACCAGAGGCGAAAACTATGATTCAGCAATATTGTGGGTCCCACCGGATATGGCCGCCGCGAGATTTTTAGCCTCACTTCCGACTTCAATTTTTGCCAGGCGCGAAACAATAGATGCTCTATCCAGTATAATGAGTCTATTATTTCGAGATCAGTGATTAGACCCAATATTACAACAAGATGGCGGACAGCACGCTGTCTTTCGTTGAAATATTTCAAAACACAAGAAAGATACAGAAAAATTACAAAAGGTCTTCTTATACCGTTTGGCGAGTTCTTTCAAATGAGAGAAACTTAATTTTTATTGCCAACACCCTTTAAACACCTGATTAAACATTCTTTTCTTTTGAATTTTCTTCATGAATTATACTAATTGGGTATAACTAGATTATTTATAATGCCAAATATTGGTTTCCTTACCGTTACCGCTAGAAGCCTGTGCCATGTATAAAACTTTGGTGAGCAATAATTCCAGGAGGTAACCCCGTGAGGGGTCCCCTAACAAGTGCATTTCATCAACAACAATAGCTCCCACGGTATGTAGCCGTCCTTCTTCCATCAAGCGATTCACTAAGCCATTCGCTTTTTCGATGGTACACACGGCAATGTCGATTGAACTGAAACCTTTGGTGGGCGCCTGGCTGCCCATGTAACCATCAACTTTGATGCCGGCTTCTTGAAACATGCGCTGAGAAGGAAATTATAACGTATAGATTTAATACAACTACGTTTCTCGTTGGTTGCAGCGCGCGGGAAAAATAATAATAATAATAATTTATTTACTCACGTATCACCGAAGAGCTAAAGAAAAGCTCGTAAAAACGTGAACGTGACATAAAAATTATTACAAGTATAAGTTAATATATACATTAATAGTATTTACAAATAATTCTAAAAACCTAAAACATTTAAAATGAATCTAATTCTATAATAATAATGAAATGATATGGTAGAACCTGCAGTAACTACAAAAATGTGTGCTTGCTTACAGACTTTTTAAAAGACATAATATTTTTGGATTCCCTTATTTCAACCGGTAAATTGTTCCATAGGGTACTAGTTATATACGAAAATGACTTATGTAGCCATTCAAGGTTTAAAATTTGGTTGTTCCAGTCTTGTGTCAGTGCCGCGCAAACTATACTTAACTAATTTAAGTTTAAAAAATTCATTAATATAGGTCGGTCATATAGATTGTTTACTGATTTGTAAACTAAAGGCAATGATTGAATATATATCCGTTCAGGAGATAATATTTGTAAACTATTTTGTAAACTAAAGTCAATGATTGAATATATCTCCGTTCCGAAAAATGGTGCGGGGGAAACCGCAAAGAAAAGGCCCCGGGAGAATTAAGCGCGGAAAAAAACGCAGGGAAAAGACGCGGGGGTAAATGCAGGGAAATAACGCGGGAAAAACGCAGGGTTCAAAAGACGCGGGGAAATAAAGCGCATGGGAAAAGTCGCGGAAAAAACGCATGGGAAAGGTGCGGAAAAGCATTTTTGAAAAGAAAGAAGAAAAACACACGCTAAAAACAAAGTAAACAAACTACCAACTAATGAACCACTTCTAATTGGGTAGTTCTAAAATAGTAGTCAGATCACTACACTGATCACTCAGTGGTCAGAGCACTAGAATCGTAGGGTCGCTTCTCCCGGCATTACCACCATTATGTATACAAAACTCGTTCCTAACTGACTAAAATTCTTGGCAACGACCTCCGTAGTTCAATGGTCAGAGCAATGAACTAAAGTCGCTTTCCAATTGACAAGGTTAGACCGGTCAGTCCGGCCAGAATGGACTTGCTTTTGATTAGGACCAAATTTTCCAGTCTGACAGTCCTAAGTCTCAAACGAATCGTGTTCCATTTAACCGGACTGACCGGTCTAACCGTGTAAATGGAAAGCCCCCTAAGTATCGCAGGATCCCGATTGGAAAGGCTTGGTGTTACACTTTCGAATATGGTCCCCAGCCTTTCGTTTTCAAAATGTCGACGTGCTCACCTGTAGATAGAACATCTTCTCACGTGCCACGCTGACAAACGGCAGAATAAACAAAGCTTTGCATTTTATCTCCAAGATTCTCTTGAGCATCAAAAGTTCAGCGACCATCGTCTTCCCTGCACTGGTCGGTGCAGAATACACCAAGTTACCTGGTGGTGATAATAAACATTTGATTATAATTGGTCAGAAATTTCGTGAGAATTCTCGATAGCTGTACTTTTAGTTGTATTTGAAAAAAAAACGAAAAAAAATTGTGGAGCACGGATGACGTGTGCTGTTAGCGCGCTGCTTCTCACCAAAAGTTAAGCCCGGTTAGACGGGGTTAGTACTTGGATGGGCGCCCGCTTCGGAATGACCCCGTTGTCATGCGAGTAGAGTTGTAGTTGATCGCTCCTGTGCTTCGATGGTTTTTCGCCGGGCTCTCCGGTTTTCCTCCTTCCGCAAAATCATCATCTACATCATGGTAGTCATGTTCAATTGGGGCATTTCGCCCTGTTTGACCATCAGTTGCTATAGGCAATAAAGTTATTAAATCGATTCTGTAGTTTCTGGAGGTATTATCTTTAGAAAAATGGACTTATCATGCATTCATGCATGTGCTGACGTGAACCTGTCCAGCTATAGGCAAATGGGCAAACCGAAGAAAAGTGTGGAAAAGAAGCAACACTTGTTGAATTGCGTGTTTTGTTTCAGAAGGAGTGATTTTGTTTACATTTTTAACTGAAAATGTATAATAAAACAATATTATTGAATTCGACTTTTTTATATCAACAATTATCTCAAAAGGTCTCAGACAATCTCGTACCCAGAGCCTTGCTGTCAAGCGTTTGCGCATGCGTGAGATTGCAAGAGATTGGGAACTAGCCGTGGCAACAACCACCAGACAGTGAAGACTAAGTGAGACTCGACTATTCATTTGTGTCTAAAAAAAAGGGGGCATAAAAATAACGAAGGGGGCATTTCAGAAAATGTTAAAATATTGACAAAGAAGCCATGCACAAATTACCTACCTTAACGTTTGTGTCGTATGCTTGTAATTTTAACTTTTGTGTGGGACTTTCGGAACAGTCTAAACATTTCAGTGTTTCCCCGCTCTTTTTTTGAGGTACGAGCTCAGACGTCGCGCAGGCGCAAAACGTTTGGCAGCGGTGTTCTTTAGCTAAACAATCAGAACACTTTCTGGTTTGCGCGGCGAAGTCGTGGGTACGAGATTGGGTTTCAGAACAGACTTTGTCGAGTTCTCGTTATCAAAAAAGTCTCATCCAATAATTGTTTAATGTGGCTCTGTCAGTTTACAAACCTCAATTTCCCTACCAAGCCAGTGTATAATTATATAATATATCTTTTAACTTCAAACACAATAATACAAACTTGTATAATCCACTAGCTTTCGTTTTATAAAGTTATTAATTCACTTACCTCCGTTCAAAACATTTCCCGTACACAGACACTCCGCCTGCCATTCAAACATCGTCTTTATTCCGATCTTCTCGTATTCTTTAAGAATACTATCTGGTAAGTCCCAAGATGATAAGAGGCAACGCTCAGAAGGAATTTCTTGAGAACTTCTTGCATCAGTCTTGGTGGCGCTGGAATTTTGGTCAGATATTGTTAGGTTGGTTAAACTAGTGAGAAATTAAACGTTTTTTTGCAAGTTTCTTACATCCAAGTTCCTTCTTTCTTTCCTTTCCTTCCCTTCCCTTCCCTTCCTTTCCTTTCCTTTCTTTCCTTTCTTTCCTTCCTTTCCTTCCTTTCCTTCCGTCCGTCCGTCCGTCCTTCCTTCCTTCCTTCCTTCCTTCCTTCCTTCCTTTCTTTCTTTCTTTCTTTCTTTCTTTCTTTCTTTCTTTCTTTCTTTCTTTCTTTCTTTCTTTCCATCCTTCCTTTCTTTCCTTTCTTCTTTCCTTCTTTCCTTCCATCCTTCTTTCCTTCTTTCCTTCCACCCTTCCTTCCTTCCTAATCTTTCCTTCCTTCCATCCTTCCTAATCTTTCCTTCCTTCCCTCCTTCCTTCCTTCCTTCCTTCTTTCCTTCCACCTTTCCTTCCTTCGGTTCGTTCGTTCCTTCCTTTGTTCCTTCTTTTTAACTTTTTTATTTCCTCCTTTCTTCCTTATTATTCATACATATAGTCGTAAATAAACGCGGTGCTTAAAGCGGTGTTAGACTATACAATTTGCCGTGCCCTCGCAATATTTTTGTTGCAGCCCGCGTTGCACGAAGTAAAATCAAGTTCTACTTTTCGCAACGATAATGCGACAACATTGAAACGGATTTTCAAATCAAATACACAGTATAACACCCCTCTTGAAACTTGCCTTGCAACAATTTGCGCGAATAAAAATATGCTTTGTAAACCGCTCCAGTCCTCTTCGGTCCGCTTTTGCGACACAAGTTGCAAGAAACCTTGCATGCGGTAACACGTTCTCTGCTTCAGACTGCTCGTGCAACTGCAATGCAAGAGATTTAGCCGTTGCGAGACAAGTTGCACACGAAATTGCCTAGTGTAACACCACCTCTATTAGAGCTAGGGGGCGCTCTGATATTTTTGCTGTCAGATGCGGCGCTCAAGAGAACCACACTTATGAAGTATTTGTTGAATAGTGCTAATATCTGCTGTTGCCATGGTGATAATGGCGTTTGAAATTTGTCAAATTTTCACGGTTTTCGTCTATTTAGACTACAGTACGTTTACGCTAGAGCAAAAGTTTCCGGATTCGTAAATGTTTCCCGGCTTCACTTCGTACTACAACAGTATTCGCAGATTCGGCCCTTTACACTAAACTCGGAATTCCTTTAATTCAGTTAATATGTTGGCCATGTTGGTTCCACCGCAACCTCACATGACTACGAGCGGAAGAGCATCCGAATTCATCGGAATAACCGTTCACACTACGTATTGTCGCGGATTCAAAAGTATTCGGATACGAAGTTTCTACATTTTTTTCCGGATTCGAAATCATTCCGGATTCATTCTTTTGTGTGTAAACGGCAAAACGAATCCGGTACTAAAACGTTCCAGATTCGTCACGAATCCGAAAACTTTTGCTCTAGTGTAAACGGGGTCTTAGACGCATATCTCCAGTTTTCTTCGTCAAAATTTCTAAAAATTGTCATCTGGTCTGTTTTTTTCACACAGAACACTACAGCAAAATATTAGGGAAAGCCGTCAAGACAGATTTTTGGATTAAAAAAGTTCTGTCCTATGAAATTTTTTAAAAACTAGTAAGTAATTATGTTGTATATTAAGGTTGTCCTATTTCTTTATGCAGTAAATTTTAAAGAGTTTTACCGAAGCAACTGTGTGATATTTGAGCATTTCTATCGCTCGGACGGCTGCTGTTGTGACAGAATATCAACTCGACTGACAAGATTGCTATTTACGAACGGATTCGGATCGGATTCGGACTAAACTTTTATCGTTCGGATCGGATCAGATTTTTTTATTTTTTTCTCGGATCGTATCGGATTTTGTTCTTCTTTTCTCAGATCGGATTTGCACTTTTTACCCGCATCAGATTCACTTTTGTCATTGTTTTTGTCACAAAATTAACAAATTCACTAGTTGTATGCACATTGCACAACATATGAACGTTACTATTGCATAAGATTATTAATGTATAGTAGTTTTCTTAAATGTATTTGTTCATTGGTTTTCTTTTCGGAAAGTTTGCGCAACTATTGCAACATATATCCGGTGTTTTAATTTTTTCGGACCGGATCGGATTTGAGCAGCTGTTTTCGGATCGGATCGGATCGGACTACGATTTTTTGGCTTCGGATCGGATTCGGATTGACAGTTTTGGCAAACCCTCGGATTTAAGGTGTCAATCCGATCCGACGCACACCACTAGTGTCGACGCCTTCTTAACATTTAACCGTAGGGAGCCACCTTAATCGAGTAAATACAGTACGCCACGTGACTAATTACCTGCTCTGAATAGGGCCTGAAGATTCCATGATGTGTTTCTCTGGTATGTTTAAATTCTCAGAATCCTTCCCAGATTTTGGCAATTTTTCCTCAAGGTCCTTGATTGTACCAGATTTTCCAATATATCCTATGTTGCCCCCACATGTCCTGGTGTCCATTGGTTTATCATGTGAACGAGATTGTCCTAGCTGTCCTCTCTTATCCCCACATGTCCTAGTGTCCATTGGGTTATCATGTGAAGAAGATTGTCCCAAATGTCCCTTGTGATCCCCACATGTCCTAGTGTCCTTTGATTTATCATGTGAACAAGATTGTCCCAGCTGTCGAAAGTTATCCCTATTTGTCTTAGTGTCCATGGGTTTATCATGTGAAGACGATTGTCCAAGTTCTCTTTTCTTATCCCCATGTGTCCTAGTGTCCATGGGTTTAGCATGTGAACAAGATTGTCCCAGCTGTCCATTCTTATCCCCATGTGTCCTAATGTCGATGGGTTTATTGGGTGAACAAGATTGTCCCAGCTGCCCTTTCTTACCCCCATGTGTCCTAGTGCCTATGGGTTTATCATGTGAACAAGATTGTCCTAGATCATTATCCTTACCTGTCTTGGTGTTCATAGATTTATCATGTGAATGAGATTGTCCCAAATGTCCTTCATTATCCCTATGTGTCCTTGTATCCAAAGGTTCATCAGAACAAGTTTGTACCAAGTATCCTATGTTATCCCCACATGACCCAGTATCCATGGCTTTATCAGGGGAACAAGATATACTATATTGTCCAACCAGTCCAATTTTCTCAACATCCGGAAATGCATTTTCATTTCCAACTGCTTCCTTAGGAGTACTTCGCAGAACTTTTGCATTGGAATTGACTGAAAACATCCCAGGAGATGAGGATCTTTTGGGACAAATGGGAGTAATAGGTGACACTCCAGGAATCAGTGGAGATCTCTTTTTCACGTGTAGGTGCTCTTTTTCCATCTTGTCCACTGCAGACAAGGCATCAGCATCAAACTCAAAACCAAATGATGAGTTGAAGAGACTGCACTGGCCACTCGAGCTGGGAGTATTGGTACGGCTGTGTTTACTCTATATATGTGTTTATAACAAATTAAATATATAACAATATATATATATATATAATTACCATCAAAGTGAAACTCTTGCAAACTCACTGCAACACAAACCTTTGAAACTTTGGGTGTGTTCCAGAATTGACAAATTTAAGGAATTCAATTTTTTGTAACCCTGTTTTCAGACAAAATGGCGAGGTGATAATTTTTGAATTATTATACCTAATCTTAGGGGCTGTTCATAAAATATGTGATCACAGATATGTTTTCATAGATTTTTGACACCCCCCCCAGTGGTGGATCCAGGGGGGTTATGGGGGTTGCAACCCCCCTGGCCTATTATATATGGTATATTATATTATATATAATATATGAATTGTGTTTAGTGTATAACATAGCGTATAAAAATCACTATTTCTGATCCTAATACTGTCCCCAAAATGCAGGAAATAGCATTTCAGTGTATCAGAAATAAAAAATGTTCCCGGGGAGCATACCCCCAGACCCCCCTAGACATGCCAACCCCCTCTTTAAAAAAATCCTGGATCCACCCCTACCCCTCCTCTGTGACACTATGTGAGACATGTTATTACTCCCCCTTAAAAATGTGACTTTGGGCTAATAACCCCCTTTTTTTAAAACATTAAATATAGTAAATGGCTGTACAGTATATATATATATATATAGACTTTTCTTTCAGTTGAAATATATAAATAAACAATTTCTTAACATTTTAATTTTCACTATTAAAATGAAAAAAAATAACAGAACAGCTAGCTGATAGCAGATTGTCTAATAGACCTTTCCGCATAAAGTGCATGGATAACGCTTTGAAAGATTTGATTGGCTCTTGCAAAACTTTGGACATCCAAAATTTTGGACCAACATTGGATGCCAATCAGATTTGTCAAAAAGAAAGATCATGTGATCCATTCACTTCATACGGAAAGGTCTATTGTAGCAATGCATTGCCATCATCACAATTATAGTGAAACTGCTGAATTTGATTCTGAGTCAGGTAGACGATAACAGCTTTTCTCGTCAACAGTGTAATCTAGTTTTCAGCCTGTCTGTGACGTGACTCTGTCTATTACACCCCCTCTCCCCCTTGTGATGCCAAGCCCCCACCCCCAAGCATCACATATTTTGTGAACAGCCCCTTATAGCTATATTTTGGCATGCATGCCCCAGCAAGGCAGAATTCTTTAGTATCAAAACTTGTTGAATATTTGCTGTACCTCCCCAGAAGCATTTTTGCTGCACGATTTGGTGATATCCTGCAACACAGTGTCCTTAGAATTGCCCTTTGGAGTATTGGACTTAGCCAGTCTTTGTGAACGGCGAGGCGTCCCTTCTAGAGAACAAGGAATTGAATCGTATATTTATTAAGAATTTAAGCTTTTATTAAATACTTATATAGTTAGTTAAATAGTAAAAACCATGTCGAACTTAGTAAGTAAAAGGTAATTTACTATACTAAAACCTATTAACACACACACAAAAATCGTTGACAACAGAATGAAACAAAATCTATTAACCTTGAATGAGGTCGGTTATATTTGAGAAAATGTCTTTCTCTGGCATGTCGTCGCTCGTCTTGTGTTTCTGACGCCATGTTTGAGAAAGCCTTTTCATATTCTGAAGATAACATTAACTGTTAAGAAAATTACGGAATTATTCTCCATTCTTTTCCATACTGAAGTTCTTATTATCTCTTCATCACGGTCTTCCTTCTCGACGCCATTTTGAAATAATTTAAAAGTTCCGCTGACAGCGTGTTACAATGCCGCGGAATCTGATTGGTTGCCCCAACCCAATCTCGTCCCCAGGCTTATTATTTGAGTATTTTGCGTTTTATAGTAGGGAATTTTTCGTTTCAAAACAAGAAACTTTGGGTTTCATAATAGGAAATTTTGCGTTTCAAAATATGTTATTTTACATATATTACACACGAGATCACAGGCTTATTTTCAGGAGGGCGCTTTAGTTTACAGTAACCCATCGTGGTACTACGAATATTTTACGAGACAAATTTGACGTGCATCCGCCGCAGGGTGGGGGGTAATGTGGCATTCAGTGGTCTGTCCGTCTGTCTTCAGCGTAAAGGTCTGGGTACGCGACACATGCCTTGACAAAGCCCTTCATGTTCATTATAATAATTATTAACCCATTGAACAACCTCGTTCCCAGCGCCTTTTTGAAATTAGGAGGGCGGGAAAAGGCCCTGGAAATGGCATTGGCTGGTGGAGTCTGAATTTTCATTGGTTGATTGCTTTTCTTAAACATTCTTCAGGAAAAGTAATTATGCCTCCGCAAAATCAACACTATAAACCATAGTCATTCAAAATATGGTCTGGAAACTCAGCTAAAGTCTTTGGTCTATCTTTTTGTTCGCCTTTATGCATTTTCGTGCACGGTGCACGGTCACTGAACACATCCTATTTTAGTATAATGAACAAATTATCCAATAGCAACGTTTCAGTTAAATCACTCAACCGTGCTATTTAAATATTAATAATATACATGAAAAAATATCTCGACTGTGATTGGCTGATTCCAGTGCAGTTAATCCCAAACAACAGTGCAAAAGTCTGTAATCACAGTGCAAAAATCTGTAATACAGTGCAAAAATCTGTTATCACTAAGAACCAATCAAATTGATTGTACAGCGGATTTTTCTCGACTCAAAACAAACAAAGATGGCGGCCAAGATTCGGCGGTTTTGGGGATAATTTGTTCAAATTTGAAGCTAGTTATGCTTTAATATTGCCAAGTGAAGTACCTACAAGAAGACCAGAAGCTTCTTTATGCCTCGAGTAAACCTTTTTCAAGTAGTAAAGGAAGCGAAGCGTTTTTTAACAAATAAATATGCGAGGAGTGGACGCCGTGAAACATGCGTACGTTAAAATGTTAGTACAGTTGTTTTGAACATTTTTTCATGTATATTATTAATAAGTAATAGCATGGTTTCTCGTGCCATTTGGAAAAACATGCCACTCGTGAGTTTTTCAAATACTTCAAATAGCACTCGTCCTTCGGACTCGTGCTATTTTGACAGTATTTGAAAAACTCACTCGTGCATGTTTTTTTCCAAATTGCACTCGAAACCATGCTATTACCTATACTAATAAACCTAAAACAAAGGATGTGCACGGTGTAAGGTACGGTTCAATATAAAATCACAGCTCATTATAGGCGCTTTGAAGTTTGCCGAGTTTCCAGACCATATCTCGATTGACTACGTATAAACTGATCAGGATAGAAGTGGCGCCTACCTCTACCTTAGAGTAGTAGCCATGTAAAGAGGAGGAGGAATTTATGCAAAAATCCTTTATAAGTCCTTTACAAATGCTTTTTATACAGTCAAGTTACAACCAACATATACTGGCCACTATATTAATTATCAATCATACACGTTTGGAAACGCCACAAAATTGACCCCGTTGTGAGACGGTGTAAAGTCACACAAATTGACCCCGTGTGACACGGTCTAAAGTCACACAGACAGTCGCTGGTTTTAACCACGCTCACGCCATTGTTTATCGATTACCGTCGAATACTGTTAGCACGGTTGCCCAATCTCGTTCCCAGAGCCCACGTTCCCCACCCGGTAAACGAGAGACTCTGGGATAATCCGTTTCAAATCGTTACGTTATTGGCTGAATAGTGAGCACGAGTTGGTCTGAAGTGACCGGAAGTAGAATTAATAAACCAAAATAACAAAGATGTCGGACGAGAAGACTCCAGTGAAGACGTTGCCGCAATCGATATCTTCGCCGTATGTGTGGAGATGCTGTAATTCGAGCTTCGCCAGCAACCCCATTGACTTGTTTGGGGAAAAGTCAAACAAGGAGAACATACTATCCGGATTCCGCTCGGATATTTACGCATGCGTACCCCAACCGGAATAACAAGAATCCTGTGATTTGAAACGGATTATCCCAGAGTCTCTCGTTTCCCGGTTGGGGAACGTGGGCTCTGGGAACAAGATTGACGGTTGCCATGTTATACCGGTCATGTTCGGGGACACAGTCGGCCCAGCCCGCGTGCAGGCTACGGAGAACGTGTAGGACGCTATCTTATTGGCCGGTATAATAACGTGGTGACGTATTTTTCTCGATATCTTTGCGTAGAACTAAGAACAGCCACTCCCTCCTATATCAAAGAAAAACAATAAAACATGGTGAGATTTAATTGACTTGACAAGCTGAGCTTGCTACCAAATAGCTAAGCTACCAAAATCAGTAGAGAGCTCGTCGGGCACAAAATAACGACGCGTCAATAACAGGCCTAACGCAAAGCCTAACGCTTCCCCCATGAGTCCGTTCGGATCACTTCCGAAACGCGTTAACCGGGAAAGGCCTAGAAACTAGGCTAGTCCGCCCCCGCCACTCTCCCCCCCCCTCGCCTTCCCCACCAACACCATCCCTACATCCACTCACCTTAATCGACAGAGCATACAAGTGATTTAAAGAGACGTGATGCGGTTCTTGGAGAAGTGACGGTTCATTCATATCAATAGCATCCTTATTCAGTATAACGTTTAGCAAATGCGGTGGTAAGGCCGGAGGCACGCTCGCATGCATACCATCTTGAATTACAACAGGGTTATGATGCGAGGGAACTAACTGTCCATACGAACCAGGCGGAGATGAAATGACGACACCCGATCCGGACTGACCGTCATCGTCAGCTAATGCCTCCATGACCTCAAAATCCGACTTCTTCACAGTTATCACGTTGTTGCGACCTCCAAAATTATCATTGGTTGTTGGCTAGAACGGGTTCAGAAAGAACATTAGGTATAATCACAGCCATACGCTAAAAAAAGGCCCTAGGCACTGTTTACATGAAGAAAACAAGCGGATTGACAGTCCAATCGGATCGAAAAACGCGAGTGAAGTCAATCCAGGCACATGTTTACATGGAGAATCCAATTTGCTTGGAACATTGTTTCCGGTTTTGGAACACTATTTTCTGCGCTTCCCTCAATGTCTGCCATTTAGCACGACACGCACCAACTTCACTCATGCGTATCAAGTCATTTTCAAGTCAAACCGTGTTTAGATGAATCAGATTGGAGACATTCAAGCCGATTCAAGCTTGAATCTCAAGTCAATCCACTCCACTACGTGGATTGACTTCAGCCATCCGTTTCGATCAGATCGAAAACGTTCAATCTTCTTCATGTAAACACAACAAGGGGAAACAACATGGGAGATTTGACTTGAACACTCAATCCACTTCAAGGGCCAAAGGGGCTGTTAACATGAAGCGGGCTAGTCCGGTTACAGGGCTGATGTTGTGTCACGGAAATCTTTCTATGACTTTAAAAACGAATTAGAATACGTGTGCTATAAGACTATTAGTGAAAAAGAGTCAATTTACAAATGCAAAACAATGACAGAAAACTTGCTGCATGGTTGGAGGTACACATTGTGAGTATGTCATAAAACTTTCAATCTTCTTCATGTAAACACAACAAGGGGAAACAACATGCGAGATTTGACTTGAACACTTAATCCACTTCATGTAAACAGGGTCATACTAAAGTATTGGACCTTTGTGAAAGCTATATGTTGGTTCAGTGTTACTACAGGAGGAAAGCGGAGTACCCGGGGGAAACCTGCAAAGCACTCTTCTCACATGCGGCCAAGGTGAAATTTTAATCAGATAACTGAACTGAGCAGGTATCGAACCCAGGTTGCAGAGGTGAAAGGCGCGTGTGCTAACCACTGTGCCACCAACACGCCGTTGGATCATGTGGACCATATAGCTTATATGCTTTTGTAGCATGCATTTAAAGTAGAAATTTGAGCTCTCGGTAACAATGTGACGTACGCAAGAGACCATTGATGCTGAAATCCATTGTTCTTTATATGCATCTGGTTGTCCATTTGCGGTACTTTCGGGTACTGTAGCCGTTACTTTCAGGTAGACATTACTTTTGGGTAGCCGTTACTTTCGGGTAGCCGTTACTTTCGGGTAGCCGTTACTTTCAAGTAGCCGTTACTTTCAGGTAGCCGTTACTTTCGGGTAGCCGTTACTTCCAGGTAGCCGTTACTTTCGGATAGCCGTTACTTTCGGGTAGCCGTTACTTTCAGGTAGCGGTTACTTTCGAGTAGCCGTTACTTTCGGGTAGCCGTTACTTTCGGGTAGCCGTTACTTTCAGGTAGCCGTTACTTTCAGGTAGCGGTTACTTTCGGGTAGCGGTTACTTTCGGGTAGCCGTTACTTTCAGGTAGCCGTTACTTTCGGGTAGCCGTTACTTTCAGGTAGCCGTTACTTTTGGGGGGCCGCTACTTTGGAAACTCTACGGTATTACGTAAATAACGCGCTAAGCAATACTGTATGTTGGAACTTGGAAACTGTACTGGCAGTACCATCATTATATATACAGTAGGTGAGCGGAGGAAAATAGGCTTTCCAGAGAAAGAGACACTCACTGCATTTGGATCATGAACCCAGTGTCCATCGACAAAGAACTTGTATTCATGGTCCCCTTCTGGTAACTCAATGATTGTAATAAACTCTCCATTGCTAAAAAAACAGTTGCAGTACAAGCATTAGTGTTGCGTTAATATAATAATTTACCAATATTCTGATTTTTTTTGAGTGAAGCGTAACGTCTTATAACGTAGCGTAATGTCTAACAATGTAGCGCAACGTCTTGCAACATAGCGTAAAGCCCTAATCAAACGAGAACGCATGTCATCGCAAGTTGGCAGTCAGAATTTCTGTGGCGGTCGTTCGAACACCCAAATTAACAAAATAAAGGTTTCATGATTGTTTTAAACAAGTTTTAACTTTGTCACGGTACATGATATTTTCGGGAAACTATTCAGAGCGGCTGGCTGAGATAGCGTGACTGCCAACTTGCGATGACTTGCGTTCTCGTTTGATTAGGGCTTAATGTCTTATAACGCAGCGTAACGTCTTGCAACACTGTAGCATGTCTTGTAACGCAGCGTAACGTCTTGCAATGTAGCGTAACGTCTTGCAACACTGTAGCATGTCTTGTAACGCAGCGTAACGGCTTGCAACATAGCGTAATGTATTATAAAGCAGCGTAACGTCTTGCGATGTAGCGTAACGTCTTGTACGTCTTGCAATGTAGCGTAACGTTTTGCAACACTGTAGCATGTCTTGTAACGCAGCGTAACGTCTTGCAATGTAGTAGCGCAACGTCTTGCAACATAACGTAATCTCTTAAAATGCAGCGTAACGTCTTGCAATGTAGTAGCGCAACGTCTTGCAACATAACGTAATCTCTTATAATGCAGCGTAACGTCTTGCAATTTCTTGCAACATAGCGTAACGCGTCATAACGGCTTGCAATAACGCAGCGTAACGTCTTGCAATGTAGCGTAGCGTCTTGCAACACTGTAGCTGTCTTGTAACGCAGCGTAACGTCTTGCAATGTAGTAGCGCAACGCCTTGCAACGTAGCGTAACGTCTTATAAAGCAGCGTAACGTCTTGCAATGTAGCGTAACGTCTTGCAATGTAGCGTAACGTCTTATAACGTGACGCAATGTCTCATGATGTATCGCAACGTTGTAACGGTCTTAACACGCAGTCTTGGGCAAGCGATGTCCCGCATGCCTGCAAGAAATCATATGGCCAGGCCTGAACTGCTGTATGTACGGTATAAAAGAAATGCCGCATCAAAAATTCCATAATTTACCTGCTATGCAGTGGGACCCTTGCATTCCAATTAATAAAACTCCCAGAGAGATACACCACATTGCCACCACTGTCCCATTTAAACACAGTTGGAACACTGTGGGGGACAATGGTCGAGTCTGAGGCAGTCTTGTGGAAACCTGTCATTTCTTCATCTTTATCTTCAGATGATTGGTAATCCATTGGAGTTTCTTGGTTCACTTCAAGACAACAACACTCAACTAAGATTTTGGCACTGGACCTTGCCTAGGCATGGGGGGGAGAGAGCAGAAGCTCAAAAAAGGGCAAAGAATTATTTTGTTTGTTTTTTATCAATATTTATTTATTGCTTATTTATTTACTCATTTGTTTGAATATTTATTTACCTATTTATTGTTTATTTTTTATCGATCGTTTATTATATATTTATTTATTTATTGTTTGTTTATTTATTTATTTTTTATTTGTTTATTTACTTATCCATTCATTTTATTTATTTATTTATTTATTAATTATTTTTGTTTATTATATATTTATATTTTTATTTATTTATTTATTTACTGATCCATTCATTGTATTTATTTATTGTTTATTTATTTATTAATTAATTATTGTTTGTTTATTATATATTTATATTTTTATTTATTTATTTATTTATTTATTTTTTATTTATTTATTTATTGTTTATTTATTTATTTATTTGTTTATTTATTAATTATTTTTTGTTTATTATATATTTATTTATTGTTTTTATATTTGTTTATTTATTGATTTATCTATCTATTAATTAATTGTTTGTTTGTTTGTTTGTTTGTTTGTGTATTTATTTATTGTTTATTTACTTATTTATTTATTTACTGATCCATTCATTTTATTTATTGTGTATTTATTTATTTACTGATTCATTCATTTTATTTATTTATTGTGTATTTATTTATTGATTGATTCATTTATTTATTTACTGATTCATTCATTTTATTTATTTATTTAATGTGTATTTATTTATTTACTGATTCATTCATTTTATTTATATATTTATTTATTGTTTATTTATTTATTTATTTTTTTATATATTTATGTATTTATTGTTTTAGTTTATCTATTTATTGTTTGTTTTATTTACTGATTAATTCATTCATTTTATTATTGTTTATTTACTTATTGTGTATTTATTTATTTACTAATTAATTAATTCATTTCATTTATTGTTTATTTATTTATTGTCTATTTATTTATCTATCTATTTATTTATTTATTTATATAAGTAGTTATTTATTTTATTCATCCATCCAGTGTCTATTTATTTATTTGTTTGTTTGTTTGTCTGTCTGTTTAAATCTAGAATTTTAACTAGACTAGAAAACGTTTTAGCATTTGCACAAGATTTGATGAAACTAATTTGCAAAGTAACTTACAATGCAACAACCGTGATGCAACTGACCTTCCTTCACTGGTTTATTTCTTTCAGGAGGAAATATTTTTAAACCTGGTTCAAACTCCAGAGTTGAGTTGGTTTTTTCTCCTTTTGTTAGTGCTACTCCAGATTGTCCTTGCCCCATCATTAACAAAGGCAGTAAATGACAAAATTACAAAACAATATTCACACAACCTAAAAAATAAAAATATATATATATTATCAAGATCTACACACATCCTCAAGAATAATGACTTGCATAAAATCAACCCAAATGCTTCCATCGATGCCAATCTTGGCTAGGAGTATGTCCTATTAGTTCTTCCAACTAACCAGCTCTAATGAATTTTACGCATAATTTACACAGATCCGCATAGTCTGAAGGCCAGCCACCGATCTCATCTCATTCTCACTTGTGAGAGGCACGCTCATTACATTCCGAAATAAGGCTCAAAATGTCAAATTTTGGGTGAAATTGAGGTGTTTCACTGAAAATAGCAAAACAACACATCCGGAATTATGGTTCCCTCGACTTTCCCATTTTGGCAGTTTTGGGACCTTCAGCATCAAGAAAAACATGTATCTTGCAATTCTGAGTCAAAAAACTTCCTTTCCAAAATAAGGCTCCAAATGCCAAATTTTCAGTAAAAATTATGTTTTTCACTGTAAAATATGACGGCAAAACAACACATTTGGAATGGTTCCCTCAACTTTGCCATTTTGGCTGTTTTGAGACCTTCCAAAGCAAGAAAAATGCATAATGGTATCTCCAATGCACACCACCAGTAAACAACTGTGAGCCAAGAGTCAGGTTGGGCAACCTGTGGGATATAAATTTTTATAAAATAAGGTGTCCTCTACACACGCTCTGATTGGCTGGGCTCCATGCATTTAAAAGAGTATGAAGATTATGGCATATGGAGTAGAATGGCGTTAGCTGGCCAGAAAAGCCAGCCAAAGTTCAAAACTGTCCAACATTTAGCTTGTTTTTTTTTTTCCTTCTTATTTTATAAAACAAATAAAACATACCGTCCATGTGCATATGTACTCTTATAAAGGTTCATTTGATGTCATTTGAACACAAAGAAGTGTGAAAAAACTCTTTTCTGTTCAAATGACCTCAAACAAACGGTACGAACCTTTATAAGAGTACATATGCACGGAGCTTTATATTTTATAATTTGTTTATACAAATATGAACTTGCTAAAATTTAAACAAAAAGAGTGATAAAAATCCTCCCCTCCATATAACCCAGGGTGCATTCCATGCAAGTTCCACGCCGGAGATTGGTGATGAGGCTCAGAGCTTTACACCAAGGCTACCAATTATTTTTTATCGGACCTTTTGGTACGCCATGCACATTTGAAAATAATGAGTAATAATACGCAAAATAATAAGAAAATAATACGTCAAAAGAGGCAAAGTGCTGGTCACATTTGTTTGCATGCCAAGAAGACTGAACAAGTGCATATGCCAATACATCAAATTTTGGGTAACTCACACCAGCATGCCAAGCACGAGGACAAGTCCACCACACTGGAGATATCCGGCATAGCATGCATGGAATGCACCCTGGCATATAACAATTATAACATCATCCAAAACAAAACCATAGTAGCATTGTCTGATATTTAAACTACGTATTTGTAATTTGACTGACTTTGAGGTGATATGGTCTGTCACCTTTGTCTGTCACGTACTTCCGACATCAAAACTTAAGTCAATATTACCTTAAATGTTTAAGCTTCATGCTAGCTTCTTCCTCGCTTTAGACAGTTCGTTCAAAAACGCGAACATTATTATAAACGGCTGTGGGAACAACAGTCTGCAAGTTATTATTGAAGAAAATTTCATTATTTTGTTTTTACGAGTCGCCTCCGGCTCTCCATTGCAGGAGAATACGAAATAATGACACAAATTCCAGCGAACGAATCTATTTAGAAGCAACAATCGAAATATAGTAAGGAGTCTAACGTTTCGAGCGAAGGCCCTTCGTCAGAGAGAAATTAGACTCCTACGTTCTCTGTTTCGGCAGTATATCTAACCTTTAATACCATATTTCGATTGTTGTTTCTACACTGCCTAGCACGCTACTTTTTTTCACTATTTAGAAGCAATCTATTTGGTTTTGAGTTTGAAATTCGTTCAAGAAGTACTTACAGCTTGTTTAGCATCCATTGCAGCACCGTTGTCGTTCCAGTGACGATAACCTGTAGTGTTTTAAGGTCCTTCTTTCTTGTTTAGAAACAGATGTTGGAGGAAAATATTATTAAAATATAATTTATTTTGTTCAATTTGCTCGGGAAAAGCCTGGTAACCACTAAAGATTTCTGCTTTCCTATTGGTTGAAACTTTCACGCACTGATCAAGGCATGCGCAGACGTACAAGTGGATTTAGCCTTGAATCACGCGATATTGTAATTAGTAGTTACCGTACCGGGTTCTGGAGGCTCCTGCTTCCTATTGGTTAAAATTTGCGCGCGATTTTATTGGCTATATGAGTGAAATTGCGAATCCAATCAAACTAACTATTTATAGACCAAAACTCAGACAAACATGAATTTGACGTCATCTGTGCGCGAAATTTCACCCCAGTTTTTATAATTGCATTTGAAAGAACACTTAATTAAATGACTAATAATATACATGAAAAAATATCTCGACTGTGATTGGCTGATTCCAGTGCAGTTAATCCCAAACAAGAGTGTAGAATTGTGTTATCACAGTGCAGAATTGTGTTATCACAGTGCAAAAATCTGTTATCACAGTGCAAAAATCTGTTATCACAGTGCAAAAATCTGTAATCACAGTGCAAAAATCTGTTATCACAGTGCAAAAATCTGTTATCACTAAGAACCAATCAAATTGATTGTACAGCGGATTTTTCCCGACACAAAACAAACAAAGATGGCGGCCAAGATTCGGCGGTTTTGGGGATAATTTGTTCAAATTTGAAGCTAGTTATGCTTTAATATTGCCAAGTGAAGTACCTACAAGAAGACCAGGAGCTTCTTTATGCCTCGAGTAAACTTTTTCAAGTAGTAAAGGAAGCGAAGCGTTTTTTAACAAATAAATATGCGAGGAGAGGACGGCTAAACACGTACGTTAAAATGTTAGTACAGTTGTTTTGAACATTTTTTCATGTATATTATTAATAAGTAATAGCATGGTTTCTCGTGCAATTTGGAAAAACATGCACTCGTGAGTTTTTCAAATACTTCAAATAGCACTCGTCCTTCGGACTCGTGCTATTTTGACAGTATTTGAAAAACTCACTCGTGCATGTTTTTTTCCAAATTGCACTCGAAACCATGCTATTACCTATACAAAGTGACGTCTTCCTTGCTTCATTCTGGAGATATTTAGGTTTGTTTTATATGCAAATGTCATACTTATGACATCACACTGCATAAGGACGTTTCAGAAAAGTATGATTTTCTTTGAGAGTACTTATCGAAAGCAATACTTAATTATAAAAATTTGCACTTACATATATGTGGCCATGACTGGTCAATAAACGTGGATAGTTGTGCGTAAAATATTTGGACCATCCTTAAATTGATGCTCTTTCAAAACGTCATTATGCAGTGTTATGTCATAACTCATAAGTATGATATTTACATATCAAAGAAACCTGAATATCTCAAGAATGAAGCAAGGAAACGAAATTCTACGGATGGTGTCACTTTGTCATTTTAAGTGTTCTTTCAAATGCCATCATAAAAAAATGGGATGAAATTTCGTTGCATAAGGTATTTTAAATAACTAGTGTGAAATAAATGAATTTGATATAAAGAAAGTCTCATATACTAGTTGTTTATTAGCTCAATCACGAAGTCAAATATGGAAAATCTGTAAATTGACAAGCTTCATTAGTTTAAGAGTTCTTTCAAATAAGACACACTTAATTTTCGATTACATGCACGCGGACTAACGACACGGTCCCAGGCTCTTTTCTGCATTCCAGCCATCTGGGTATAGGCTAAAGAGAGACGACCACGGTGAATTGCGACACGATCAATTGATGATCACTAATTCTAGATTTCAAAGATTCCAAATCTAATTTCTCGAACTTTCAAAGGTGCATACCCGGTGTCTTCGTGACAGTGGTGTCGTGGGAGCTGTTCAGGGGGGGGGGGGGGGGGGGCGCTCAAAGTCCAAAATATTCCGACAGGTGTATTTTTTCTTAATTTTTCAAAAAAGAAATTATAGCGATTTCATCACAAAGTTTTCTGATCTAAAAAACTACAGTATACAGTAGATTAACAGTCTACAGGTTTGAAATCACTTTAATATAGATGTTACGTTTCCACACTTAATATTTACAACTACAAGACTCCATCTATTATTTTGTCATGAAGTACACAGGCTTAAGTGTACTTCATTTACTTCAGTGAGAATTAGTTCTTTAAAATTAACAATTATTGTTAATTGTAGGCCATTGCACACTTACTGATTATTGGTAATTCTAGATGAGAGGATATGCTGGGAGGAGACGACTGGACGAGTGAGCCACGGAACGTGTCTGTGAAATTTTGCATAAATTAATATCCCAGGTTCGGTTTCCAGGCGTATCGCCTGAAACTATAGAAGCGGACTGTGCTGATCCTGTAAGAGCGACTGAATAACGAAAACATCATGGCCATTAAAGTGCCTATGAAACGAAAATTAAATTAAATTTTAAAAAAATACGTAAAATGACAAAGTAACATCTTTTGCAGTTTTTTGTTTCCTTGCTTCCTTGTTGAGATATTTCAGTTTGTTTGATATGTGCGACTTATCGCACAAAAGATTATATATCTTTGTTATTGTCAAACAAAAACACTTAAATTTTACAGACTCAGTTGTAGGAGAAACACTCGCACATATGATTCCTAATTCGCCAGTGCTTTTGTTCGATATACTATACTAGAGGAATTCACAACATAAGAAGGAAGAGAATTCCAATCAATAACATAACGATTAAAAAAAGAAAATTTGAAATAATTAGTGTGAAATATCTTGGGTCTTAGTTTGTATCTATTACTTAGCCCTAGTTCTTGTCTGTCCGATTAAATCTAGATAATTATTTGGATCAATGTCACAATATCCAAAGATGATTTTATACAAGGTAACCAGGCTTAAATATTTCCTCCGTACTTCTAAACTTAACCAACCAAGTTTCTTCAACCTATCAACATAGGGTAACGACGAGCCACAAATAAGTCGGGAAGCTCCCCTTTGCACCGATTCCAAAGCATGTATGTGTTTTTTAAGAAGTGGGTTCCAAACTGGACAACCATATTCCAGAACAGGAACGACTAGGGCTTGAAAGGCAACCTCAATACCCTTCTTATTCTTAGTTCGAAATGTTCTCCTAATCAGCCCCAGAACTCGGTTGGCTTTAGCACAAATGTTATCAATGTGACTATCCCAAGATAATGTTGAATCTTACTCTATCATTTTAAGTGTTCTTTCAAATAAGAGACTTAATTTTCGTTTCATAGCCATAGGCACTTTAACCAATTTCTCTAGAGCTTCCCGTTGTAAATCATTTAGACAATCAACTTTAAAGTGCCTATAAACTCAAATAAGATATTACTGATATGAATTCTATATAACGTGAATAGTTGAATGCCAAAATATTTTTTAATTTGAACTTTTATTTGTTTCTGATTGGTGCAAACCGACAACGCCAAGCTCGCGAGTCGAGAAGTGATTTTGGGGGAGTTAAGTACCGCAGCCCGAGATAGAGCTCTAAATTCGAGCTTAGGGCGCGGGGGATTCGTCATTACTTTTCGCACTAACGTTGCTGATCTCAGCTTTTAAAGCCGATAGCATACTCGATGCTCGTTTTCCAAGGCGAGGTGAGATACGTTTAGTGTCTGTCTCTGTCGCACTCGTTGTATCGCTTAAACCTCCATGTCCATCGTCTCCTTGGTTACATTCGTCAGTGCCGTGGTGTGTTTCATGATTGGTGGCATTTGGAGATTTTTGAACTTCAATGTCCTTTGTAATCTCAGAACTGGTCGTTGTTTCTGAACGACACACTTCTGAAGTGGATTCCGCGTGTTTCGAAGGAACGTCCAGGACTTTATGAACACTTGTGGATCCCACTGGGTAGTGCTTTATATCCTCAAGTGTCCCACCTTCTTTCGTTAGATCTGCCTCGTTGTTATCACCACCCTCAACGGAGGATTCTTTGTTGTGTTCTAAGTTCAAATCTTTGATCTCCTCAACCGTTTCATCTTTACCATCCCTAAATTTCACATCTATCCCAAAATGATCTTCTTGGTCCCGGGGTTCCTCGTCAGTGCCATCTTCACCCTCACCATCACTGTTCCTATATTTGATGTCAGCTTCGGTCATAGCCTCCAATTTCTCTGAGGAATCACCCACTTGGTTGTCGATTATTCCCACATTCTCATTTACCCCTTTTTCAACAACATCCACCGTCTGATCCACGTTGTCCCTGTTTATCTCCTCCTTTCCCTCGTGTTCCTCATCGCCCATCAAGATAACACTATCCAGAGGGTGCTCCCCTTTGATGTTTGTCTCAGACAATTCTTCGTCCTCCGCGGTAATGTCTTCATCCAACTCTTCGTCGTTACCTTCAAGATTCTCAAAGGATATCCCATCCACTTCGTTGTCCGCAAATTCCAATTCCTTAACATCCAACGCCGTTCCTTTAATTGTACTCAGAAGTTCCTCTGCATCTTCATATGTGTCCTCATCCGACTCTTTGGTGATATCTTCAAACGTTCTCTCATCCTTCACGTTGTCCAAGATTTCCAATTCCTTAACACCGAAAGCCATCCCTTCAATAGCGCCCTCAACAAGTTCCTCTTTATCCTCTTTGTCCCCTTTATCCTTTCCATCCTCTTTGCGTTCTTTTTCCTGTTTATCCCATTCATCCCCTATATCCTCTACATCCTCGTTACCATCTTTACCTTCATTGTCCCCATTATCCTCTTGATCAACTTTATCCTCCTTATTCTCGTTATCCTCGTTATCCTGTTTACCCTCCTTATCCCCATTATCCTCTTTATCATCGTTGTCCTCTTTATTCTCGTTATCCTTATTATCCGTTTTATCCCCGTTACCTCCTCTATCCTCGTTTTCCCCTCTATCCTCATTATCCCATCTATCCTCTTTGTCCTTTTTACCCCCTTTATCCTCTTCATCCTCTTTGTTCTCTTTATCCTCTTTATCCTCTTTATCCTCTTTATCCTCCTTCTCCTCTCCATCCTCTTCGTCCTCTTTATCCTCTCCGTCCTCTTCATCCTTCTTATCCTCTGTGTCCTCTTTATCCATCATAGTCCCCCTTATAACCTCAAAATCTCCGACTTCTTCATCCTCTGCTTCTGAGTTATCATTCTCAGCACATTCTCGTTCATCTACCTCATCATCTAAGAGATTCTCCCCCTGCTCATTCTTGTCGTCTTGATCGTTTCCAACACAATGATTTAGAGCCTCCGTTTGAAAGTCGCTACTTGCACTGGCGTTGTCAGTATTCTGCATCTCAACAAGCTCACTCGGTCCCGACAATCGAGGATGTGGCAGAAATACTGAATCACATGGTTCTCGGGTATCAGTCGCAGATACCAACAACGAATCCACATATTTAACCTAAAACAAATTACAGGGAATTTTTAGCTAAGACAGTTCAATAAACAGGTTTTCTGACAGAAAGTAAATCAAGTTCTACTTTGTTCTTTAGTGGCATACAAGAGTGGTTCTGGACTTCACTTATGAATGATGCTATTGACAATAAAATATATTATATATTAAATTATTCATCAATCAAATCCATTATATTATACTGTATAATCTAGCAGTATTACGCGCAACATAAGACACTAAATTATGACAAAACTCATAGTTAACGTAAATACAATACAATACAATACAATACAATACAATACAATACAATACAATACAATACAATGTAATATGATGTAATGCAATGCAATACAATGTACTGTACTATACTATACTGTACTGGTATGTAATGCAATGTACTGTACTGTACTGTACTGTGCTGTACTGTACTGTAATGTAATGTAATGTAATGTATAGTACCGTACCTTCCGCACCACATATCCTCGCCTTTAAGAAAAAAGAAAAAAGTTCGTTATTTAGAAAAATATATTGTTAGTTGAACAACTAATACGCAAGGCCGGCTAGTGGCGTTTAGGGACGACATGGGTGGCACAAGCTGTTAGCGCGCTGCCCCTCGCCGCTGAAGTCAAGACTGGACGAAAGGGGTTAGTACTCGAAAGGGTGACCACATAAGTGGATTTGTAGTTTCTCTTCTGTGCTTCGAGAGTTTTGCACCGGCTTCTCCGGTTTTCCTCCCTCCGCAAAATCAACACCATAGTTTCCCCATGTAGCACTTTATTCTATACGCGATCAGGGGCGGACTGGCCAGTCGGGCTTACCGGGCAAACGCCCGGTGGGCCCCTTGCCTGTTGGGCCCCCTTTGGGCCCTTATATTTTTTTGACTTTGTAAAAGTGAAAAAAGGCTATGTATCAATCAGGCAATACATGCTTAGGATAAAACAATTATCTAGCGTTTATAGTGGGAGCTATAGTTTCTTCCGACATTTCGAGTTCCGAAGAAAGCAATTAATAAAATATAATTACTCCATTAATACAAAACCAGTTCACTGTAAACGTGGTGCACAGAAAAGGCGTAAGAAAAGGTGGACGACTTGCAAGAAGCAGCTCCTCTGAAAAGAGAACAATGTTTAGGGTCCGTAGAGTTGGAGGGAAGTGCATGTAGCAATCTTCCTCTTTTCCCCCTCCTAATATAGAGTCGTTCTTTATAATTTGTTGAGATTACTCAAAAAGAAAATATGGATCTAAAAAGTTTGAAACGCTTCAAACATCTGATCTACAATCATATAATTAAAATATATGTTGTATAGTCGATAAATGGTTAGCGCATGGGAAAGAATGCGTACGGAAATGCGTCGTCCTTTGTTTTTATTGGTAACCCTCAGGCCTTAACAGGCTTTGACCTTACAGTCCATGCATATTTTAACATTTAATGTACTATTCAAAGACTAATTTAGACAAAATCTTTGTTAAAAATGAGGAAATGTGCCATAACAAACATGTTTTAAAACTATTAAAAGTTTGCTCAAAACTGCTGTCAGAATGCGGGAAATGCCATTTCACAGACCCAAATTTCAAACATTTTCCGAGGGATGCTTCCCCCAGACCTCCCCCTACACATGTGGACCCACATCAACTTGATTTGGAACCTGGGCCCCCTTTTACAGCAAATCGCCCGGGCCCCTGACCTAGCCAGTCCGCCCCTGTACGCGATATAGTTTCATCAAGGGTGAGGGACATTGAATTATCGGGACATTAAAATACTGTCATATGTTATCCTCAATAGACAAAGTAGCTTTACTCAGTGGCGTCGGCATATTGGGCGGGCATATCAATCCGCTTCATGTAAACAGGGCCTTACTTTACTTTAATTTACCCTACCAGTGTTTTTGAAGAGTAACAGCTGCATTCCTTTCTAACTTGATCTGTTTATTCTTGTTTTCCATATCCTGTCGTTCTACTCTATCAGACAGTTGAGTAAGCTAAGGGGAAAAAAGAATGCAGACAAATAAATAGAAAACAATAAGCAAATAATGTGTTACTCAGTAAATCGAAGGTCGCGGGTTCGAATCCCAGCCGGGTCAAGTAGAGTTTTCACTATACTTGTCCGGTATGGTCATTGAACTCTAAGTAAACTGGAACGCTAACTCCATAAGTCAGGCCCTATGAATGGATGAAGCAAAAATCTTTGAATGTTATGTCTTTGAATGCTGTATATGAAACTGAAGCTATTGAAAAATGCTATTTGGTATAGAAACTTCAAGACTTTAGCTAAAAGGGAAATAATTAAAAAATATAAAAACAATTGTTCGCCGTAGGTTACAAAATGGCAGTTGTTTTTATATTTTTTAGTTATTTCCCTTTTAGCTAAAGTCTTGAAGTTTCTATACCAAATAGCATTTTTCAATAGCTTCAGTTTCATATATAGCCCAACGTTCAGCGTTAAGTATTTCAGCTCAAAACTCAGAAAAACTACAACAAGTTTCTTAGTGTTATTTCCCAGCGAAATATGGTCGAACATTTACTACATTTTAAAAAGTTTAAAATAACGAGGAAACTTATACTATACATCAAATTGAAGCCAATGCTATTTCTAAAAACATACGTATAAAACAATGTATTTCAATCCGTTGTTTTGGAGTAATTTGAAATCGTCCCAAACAAAATATATGGCAGGATGAAAATTAAGTAACTTGAAGCACGGGAGCTACCTGCAAAGGGACTGGCACTGGCTTCAAAATCCCCCCCTGAGTTATCGTTCCAGTCTTCTTATAGTTCAATGGGTATGGTTCGTCACTCGGAGTAACACCTTATTATTATTCTCCACCCGAGTTCACTGCATGTCCCATAATAATTATTCAAAATAAGCAAATAGTTCTAAACCCGCGATTGAACTTGGTGAAGTAATTCAATTGGTTTAAATCATTTATACATTCAAATACCTTGCCATAAAGTAGAGTAACGGCCTCCACCAACTGTTGTTTCTCGATTTCGTGCTGTTGCTCCGCTCTAGAAGAACAAACTTGACTATTCAATTGTGTTTAAAACAAAAGGGCCATGAAAATTACAAAGGAGCTATCGCAGAATATTTAGAGATATTAATAATGCAGCTATACAGCAAGTATAAACCTTAAAATTTCAAAGTTTTCTTAAAATTTGAAAAAAACGTATGGCAGTCTCGTCGAATTGCAAAATAATAAAAGTTTACTTTTTTCGTTCGTTTTTGCTGTACAAGCTGCCGTAAGTTAAGCTCAGAGAAAAACTCTGAGCTCCAGACGGGACTCGAACCCACAACCTTCCGAATACCAGCCGGACGCTCTCACCGTTGAGCCAATGGAACTCGCATGGTTGACCGAGGTTGTTTTTCGATATTTATACCTGGGAACTAGTCAAATTGTACGTGTGTCAACGTGTGTCACAAGTACTTGTACAGCTTGTACAGCAAAAACAAACGAAAAAAACTTTACAAACTTCAAGCTGAAAATGCTACTAACATATAAAAAGAAAAGCTTCCCACTCTTTTTTGTTCGGAAGCTTGCGCGGGTGCAAAGCGTTTGTCAGCGGTGTTGATTCGACCAAATACTTAAAGTTAATCTTTCTTCAAAAGTAGTAAAGGTTACCGTATATCTCACTTACTTTTGCATCATCAAACACAACGTCGCCACGTATTTCTGAAGCCTTCGCACCCGTAGCTCATTTTTAAAGTTGATCCCTTGAAAACTGCGATGACGAAAGTAATATCCTTTCCTGCAAAAACCAGAACAGAGACGTCGTATATATGACGAGACAATGAATGTATCATGTTACTCCTTAATGTCTTGTGCGTTCCTTAATGTCTTGTGTGTTCCATAATGTCTTGTGTTACTTAATGTCTTGTGTGTTCCTTAATCTACCGTGTGTTCCTTAATGTATCGGTGTTCCTTAATATCTTGTGCGTTCCTTAATGTATCGTGTGTTCCTTAACGTGTCGTATGTTCCTTAATGTCTTGTGTGTTCCTTAATGTCTTATGTGTTCTTTAATGTCTTGCGTGTTCCGTAATGTCTTGTGTGTTCCGTAATGTCTTGTGTGTTCCGTAATGTCTTGTGTGTTCCTTAATGTCTTGTGTGTTCCTTAATGTCTTGTGTGACCCTTAATGTCTTGTGTGTTCCTTAACGTCTTGTGTGTTCCCTAATGTCTCATATTATCCCGTAATGTCTCATTTACTTCCTAAATATCTCGTGTGCTCCTTAACGTCTCGTGTATCCCTTAATATCTAGTGTGCTCCTCAAAGTCTTGTGTGTTCCTTAATGCCCAGTGGGTTTCTTAACTGATAAACACAACGTTCACCTACCAAAATGCCTGAATTCTACTTGCAGCATCGTGCTTTCTCTTGAAGTTTTTAAAATCAAATTTTCGGCGCACTAGGAATCCTCTGATATGAGATTGCAATATCGTAGCAGCCAAATGGATCAACTTGTTCGCCTCTTCTTCGGTCATTATCGGAAAATCTTCGCCAACGGCTTCAGACGACACTTGAGTGTCGCACAACCCTGATTGTTCCAATTCAGTTGGATAATCACCTAAAATGATCCCTGATCATTTAACTTTATATTAAACAACAGGGCTCCACTAATTAAGTCCTGTCTGATCTTGTCTCGTCGTGTCGTGCCTTACCGGGCCCTGCCTTGCCTTAATTGAATTGCCTTGCGTCGTCTTGCCATGCCTTGCCTTGCCTTGAATTGCCATGCCTTGCCGTGCCTTGAATTGCCTTGTCTTGCCGTGCCTTGAATTGCCTTGCCATCCCTTGCCGTGCTTTAAATTGCCTTGTCTTGCTATGCCTTTGCCGTGCCTTGAATTGCCTTATTGCCGTGCCTTGAATTGCCTTTCTTTGCCTTGCCATGCCTTGCCGTGCCTTGAATTGCCTTATTGCCGTGTCTTACCGGGCCTTGCCGTGCCTTGAATTGCCTTGCCATACCTTACCGTGCATTTCCTTGCCATGCCTTGCTGTGCTTTGAATTGCCATGCCTTGAATTGCCTTGCCATGCCTTATTGCCGTGCCTTGCCTTACCTTGTCGCGTCGCGTCTTGTCGTGTTGTTTTGTTTGTAATATTTTCAAGAAATTTTAATATAACTACAAAAAAACTAACTTACAGTTGTCGCTTTCAATTGATTTCTTTAAGGGAGAGTAAACAGGAAGAAAACTGGACTCAGAACATAATAGATCATTCACATCATCTGAAATAAAGTAGAAAAACCGATAGAAAATAAAACATGTCCCCATATCTTACTCCTTTACTCGACTAGCCTCCACTCTCTTCTGCTCCACTCCACTCCTCTACGCTCCACTCCCCGTTCTGCTCTCCTCTCTTCTCATCCCCTTGGCTTTATAAATATCCTGACGTACAAACTTATCCCTCAAATCCATCGACCTCCCTTACTTTGTTCACCTTCTTCACCTGTGAGATGTCCACTTTCATTCTTGGAGTATTCGGAAAAGGCAAGGCCAAGATGATTGAGCCCTGAAGTTTCGAGTGTTTCGCCTGAATTTCCATCAAACCTAATAAGGGTAAACAAGACTTAGGGGTTTGGGTTGACAGGTAACTAGCGGGTACCCGCACAGAGAATAACACAGCCTCAATGAGTGTGACGTAATACAACGACAGTGTTAATAGAATAGCTGACTGACTGACCGACCGGCCGATCGACCAACCGGCTCAATGAGTGTGACATAATACAACGACAGTGTCAATAGAATAGCTGATTGACCGACCGACCGACCGAGCGAGCGAGCGACCGACCGACCGACCGACCGACCGACCGACCGACTGACTGACTAAAAGACAGACAGGCAAGTGAAAGTAAAATGACGCGAAGTGCAGTGTAGTGCAGTGCAGTGAAGTGAAGTGAAGTGCAGTGAAGTGAAGTGAAGTGAAGTGAAGTGAAGTGAAGTGAAGTGAAGTGAAGTGACGTTACGTTCAGTGAATCTAAGTAGATAAGAAGATGTATGCTACATCGCATAAGAGTATAGGAATAGAGGAACTCATGATAGCATACGTTCCGTTCTCTTGGTGCTCTCCATTCGTAAACGAATAAGCGTTATTTCCACCAACTTCAGGTGTTTGCTTTCCCGTGAATTTCTCTAATCTTTGTCTTTCCAAGAAATTATCCAAGAATTTCTTTTGATCATCATGGAGCTAGAAAATGACGATAAATTTGACAATGGCGATGGGTACATTACACAACTCGATAGAGCACGCCAAACAATGAACCATTATAATAATTTTATCGGGCATTCTGGTGTATTTTGCGGGCTAAAATGCAAATTGCAGCAGACTAAAATATATTTTATCCCGCTGATTTGAGCCTATCAGTTTTAACAGTTCTAAATCATTATTGGTTTGTTGTTTACGAAATTGTACACTTTTCTAATGTCAATACCTTGGAGTAAAGATTGTTTTGATGACAAATGTTGCGCTTTTCTGCCAAGTTTTACATGCGCATGTAAGTTATGAGTTATGTAAATATTAAATACATAGAGAATAATACATGGATGCTTGGAAATATTAAATTTATTTCGAGTGTTGAACAGGATATCTCACACGTTCGCGTTTATTATATAAAAAAATTGTCCTATTGCCTTGCAAAAATTGCATTAAACTATAATGCTGATTCAGCGATAATCGTCACATGTGCGATTATCATAAATAATCGCACATGTGAGATTATCACTTTTATTGGTGGCGGAAAAATCAATAAAACACTCTATTTTATATAATAAAATGAACTAAACGCCGACGCAAAAGCGGCACTGTTCGAGATACTGTTTACTGTACTGTCTTTGATTTTCTTCTAAATACCATTACTATAATATTAATACAGTTGATGTTCTTGGCCATAAACATGTTTTTGGACCTTTGGCCCCTCTCAGAGCTAATTTTAAACCTCGCATGCGGCTCGGGCTAAAATGAGTCTGAGTCGAGCCAAAACATATATTTATGCCCGCGAACATCAACTCTATTGCATTTTATATAATTTGACAGTGAGGGCAAAAAGTCCTTTGTCAATCCCCCCCCCCCCCCCCCCCCCCCCCCTCCCCCCCCCCCCCCCCCCTTCCCCCAACAATCGTACAAAAACGTATAATTCATTCACATTTATATATTGCGGACCGGGTTTTGAAAGTTGGAAATATTTAAACTCCCAAGGCGAACTAAACAATGCACGCTCCCCCCGCGCGGGCAATTAGCGGACGTAATGGGAAACAGCCTTTAAAGACATGTAAAATGAGACAGCTTTGTGTGTTTTATAATTTTGATGACGTCACATGAAAACACTCTACAGTATATAGGCCCTGTTGTCTCTTGCAGCTCCAGGCCCAACAGACCGTTAATCCGCGAGCCCTGCCCATATATCATGCCTTTCAAATAGGAGTAGCTTAATTAGGCAATATTTTGCTCTTTGACAAAGTCTTGTGATCTTTCATCTAGATATAGTTTACGCCAGACGCAAAAGTTACGATAATCAGTCCTACAGTGCTACATAATCAAATACAGTGCTTGCGCGACATCCGAGCTCGTACCTCAAAAAAGAGCGGGAAAACATTGAAATATTTGGACTGTTCCGAGAGTCCAACACAAAAGTTAAAACTATAAGGCAGCATACTACCAAAAAGAAAGGGTAGGTAATTTGTGCATACCCTGGGTACCAGAGGCTCTTTGTTTGTGTTTGGGAGAGAGAGAGCCTCTGGTCTCGCGAGCTTCAAATCTCACTTTCGTGAGTTACTTCCTGTTGATTATTCTCACGGTTGAGTGAAATTTGAAACGCACGTTGCTATGTTACGATTGTTCAAAGTCCTCGACAGGAAGTAAAGCACGCTGTCTGGCACACTCGTTCGTTGCTTCGTTTTCGATAAAGAAACTATGGATTTTACCACAATTCCAACTCACTGTGGAAAGAATAATTATCGGACTTCCTCTGTTCACAAAAACTAGACTTTCGCTTTGGTATTTCAGTGAGCTGAAACGGCAATCCGAGACTCAGAGGTGTATGGTTTAAGTTTTTAATATTTTTAATTACTCACGGTCACGCGTGACTTGCTTTGATTAACCAATAGTAACCTTTCAGAAATTTAGGCCAATCAAAAACCGAGTTCAGATATTGAACTCACCAAAGTGAGATTTGAAGCCCGCGAGACCAGAGGCTTTCCCTCTCCCAAACTCAAACTCAGAGCCTCTGGTAACCAGGGTAATTTGTGCATGGCTTCTTTGTCAATATTGTAACACATTCTGAAATTACCCCTTCATGCCCTCCCTTTTAAAACACAAATTAATAGTCGAGTCTTATCTAGTCTTTTCATACTGTTTGGTTGTTGTTGCCACGGCTAGTTCCCACTTCTCTTGCAATGTTTACTCTTGCAAATTCACGCATGCGCAAACGTTTGGCAGCGGTGTTCATGCCGCCATCCTTTTTGCTACGGTGGATTGGATTTACTGTATCCTGGCTACATTACCTGTGATGCAGTGGCTAAAGGACATGTTTTGCTTAAATAAAGTATCAACTGCAAATGATGACCAACGGAAAACAACGCCAAGTTTTCATCTCGTCTCAATCTTTCAGCGTCATTTCTAAACAAAATAAAAAGCAGGAAGAAAAAGAAATTCTTTTTTATATAAAATTAAGTAAAATGTTTGAGAAAGTTGCTCGTCTAGGTTAGAGTAGTCTTGAGAAAGACTGTTTATGGCGGTAGGATCCCCTATATTTATGTGTCTGGTTCATTGCGTCACGACTGCGGTACGTGTGGAATCTGTGGTGGGTGTTGTCGGAGAGGTGGGTGTTGTTCGTGGGTGGTGCTGTCGGTATTAGTTCGTCGGTGTTGTCAGGGGGAAAAAAACTACTGTCTACTGTTTGTTTGTTTGTTTGTTTGTTTGTTTGTTTGTTTGTTTGTTTGTTTGTTTGTTTGTTTGTTTGTTTGTTTGTAAAGCGTTATGGACAAGTCTTCTGTAAGGTGCTGGTAATGGTTGTGATCGGTTTAATTAACAGTTATACCATGAGCTCGAGTTGTATATGAGCTCATAGCCAACGAGGCGCTTCGCCGAGTTGGCTATTAGTTCGTATACAACGAGAGCGAATGGTATAACTGTTTTATTATATAGCCAAGCACTGTACAAGAGACAAAATTACAGCGAAATGTTTGAAACAACAAACTTCCGGCATAGGCAACTAATACTTCCGCCATGCGTAATGATGCATTCAAATAGAGTTTCTTGCTGAGCTGTTCGGTGAACAGCTTCGAAATATTGTATAAATGTTGCTCGAGAGGCAAAAAATGTGTGCAGATCAACAAAAAAGATTAAAAGGTACCTTTATGAAGTCAAAAGGTGGGTCAGTTGTTTATATTAGCGTTGCTGTCGTGAAAAAGGTTTTGATTTCATGCAAAAATGAAACTGGAACACCTTCGGCAGTGGAACTAAATTACTTAGTTGGTTGTTTTTGAAAAAGAACATGCTTTTTACTACTCCAAATGCTTATCTAAATAAAAAAAGGTCTATACTGGTGATCTCCTACGAAATGTGTGTTGTGAGCTTGATTTTAACCGCGAGTTTCTTTGTTTGGCAACAAATTAATATCCACCCGTTAATTTAGTCGGGTTTTTGAAGTAAAAAGACGTAATTTTTAGGTGAATTTTACCATTTAACATGCTAAATTGTGTATTTGTTAATGTATTTTTACACAATGTTGTTTTATATACATTGGTTTGATGTTGTTCTGTATAAAAATCCGTCAATTTCAACTCTTTTCGGCAGTTTAAAAAAAACCCATGCCGCCATCTTGTTTTTCCTCTACTAGCAGGATATGAGCTGTAAGCCTGGTAGTCGGGAACCAATCAGATTACGCAAAAGCTCATATCCGATAGCATGCTATATAATAATGGTTGTTGTTCTAGGTTTGTGTACCAACTTTCCATTGTAAGTCGTTGCCTGTAGTTAGTGCAATAAGTAACGCATTCTGCATGTCGAGTCCCAGTCAATAGTGTGTTTAGTTTGTCGGTAGTGTTCGGCAATGTGGTTAGTCCCGTCTCCGTTCTTTGTTGCCCGTTTGTGTTCAGCTAGTCTCGTTTTTAGGTTTCTGCCGGCTTCACCGATACACGTTGCCTGGCAGTCGGCGCATTTAACCTTGTAAACTGCACCCTGTCTGTCGTAAGGTTGTTAAGTGTTTTTATATTGATGCTTTTGCCACCAACAAAACCGAGATTTTGTACATATTTTTCTGAAAGTCACTTCTTTCTTTAAACTGTGCAATTTTTTGCTTATATAAATGCATGACATGCGACTGGAAATCACAGTACAGAAACAACTACGGTGCTTTTTGTAAGTGATATAAAAAGAAGCTGGTTGTAAGAAAGCCAGTCCGAAAACGTTGCAGTTATATAGAGCAAAGTAAAAAGGTGGTAAACTACTGAGATGTTTGGCAACGAAATACCGAAGTTTCGAAGGGAGTAAAATGTGGTGCTCATTGTGACGAAAGTATCCGCTCGAAACGTCAGTATTTCGGTCTAAAAATTTCGACAGTTTAGCACCTTTTCACTTTGCTCTGTCCAAAACACTGCCTACACAGCATCTCTACCTTTTTTACAGTTCCAATTACATATACTGCCATTGGCGACTAGCGTTTAAATGCGTATAAGGGCCTGTTTATATGACCCCGGAGTACCGGGATGTCCCGGTTGCCGGGATAAATATCATCCCGGGTTTATATGGAGTAAACAAAGTGCTCGTCCCGGTTGACCGGGATGAATTTCATCCCAGGTCAAAAAGCGCGGGAATTTAAGGAAATGGAGTAAAAAACGCAAAAGTTCACCCTAATCCTACTACTGTATGTTAGAAGTTATTTCACTTTTATTCAGTGTTTTCCCTATAGACCTGACCGTTTGGACAGAATTCTGACCGTAATATTCAAAGTTACAAGCATTGCAGTTCAGTAAACTTCATCCCGGTCTACCGGGATATTGCGTTTATGTGGACAAACATTTGATGTTTCAACCCAGATCCCAGTCAGGCGGGATGTCCCGGTCTCCCTATAAACGTAACTTGGAAAATAACAGTAAATTATCCACAAGCCTTGAGATCCCGGTCTACCGGGACATCCCGCAGGCTCGGACTGGGCCCAATTTAGGGGCCTTGCCATTTCAGCTGCGAGGGGGCCCAGGCCTAGGGGGGGGGGATAATTCGAGAAGCGTTTAGGGGGGTCCGGGGGCATTGCTCCCCCGGAAAATTTTGAAATCTAGAGTCTGTGAAATGGCATTTCCTGCGTTTTGGGGGAAGATTTTATAGAATTCCGGAGATTATAAAACGTCATATAAAACACACAATTTACACAAAATAGAACAGATTTCAGGACTTTTCAACATTTAGAACAAAACATTTTTAACATTTCAGAACATAAGAAGCTGTTCCATTTCCGAGGACTTTGACGCAAGTTTTCGATACACTGCCTCGTTATCAACAGCCTTAAGTAAATCAACTTCTATAGAACAAATCATTACTGCTTCCAAAGCGTTACTGTTCACTAATTTCACAAATGCGAAATTAAGTAATTCCTTCAATGCTTCCAATTTGATATTTTATGGGTGTGTCTGGTCAGGGGCCCATTTTGATGTCCCAGAAGGGCCTATGTGCCATGGCACAATGATGGCACAATGGCACATAGGCCAGTCCGAGCCTGACATCCCAGTATTACCGGGATCATATAAACGTGCGGGGCCCTAAGTCTAGTCCTACCTTTCAGTGTCAGTGATCTCAAAACCATCAAGCGATAACAAGGATGGAGAACAGAAAAGAAGAAATGGTCTGTAATCAAAACCACTTTGAATCATAAACTAACGTTAAGGAATATATGGAAACAAAAAAAGCAAAAGCGAAAAAGGATCCAAATTTTTATAAAATTCATTACGTAACTACACTAATTCTTGTAGTGCTTATAAAGAAAAAGTTAAGTTTGTCTTCTTTGAAACAAAAGCTTTTTATTCCAGAAAATAATTTAATGTCTTCTGCCGACTGACCTATATATATAACTGGACTGTGAGTACCCTATATCAATGACTGGCAATGGGCGACCAATCCACAATGGCGGTTTATGGGTCTTTTCTCCCATAGTAGTAACCGCTGAGATTTTTCTCATAAATAAATGTATAACTGAATTGTTTAGTCTGCGGGCGCGGCTGAGCCCATAGTCAAGTTAACATAGTGAACAGAATATGGTCAGCGGTCGCTTCCATGATAGAAAAGCATCTATGGAGAAAAGACTCTTAATTCCGCCATGTTTATTTGGTCACTTTCTAAATGGGACTCTCAGTCCAGTTATATCTAGATCAGTAATTCTGCCCCTTTTAGAAATGGTGCTCCCCCCAAAAAAACAACTAAATCCCATGGAATTTCATTCATTTTCGAGTAAGTTAAGGATACGGCACTGACGATGTCACCATGACACACGGATTATTCAGAATTAACAGATGTTTTAAATTGGACAAATGAGAAAGATGGTGCATCTGTAAGAAATTAATTAATCCTTTATTGGCCAAGGTTTCCGGGAGCTCTCCCCTTGACGAGTAAAATCGTCTGGCGTTAGCCTGAGTAAAATTAATAAGTTGACAAAAAGCAACTGTGGCTAGTAAAGTGTTAAATAAGTAGTTTTATTATATGGCTGGGTTTGATTAATGATTTCCGGTCCGTACGCAAAACGACGCACGCTGATTGGTTCCCGAGAGGTCGGGATTTTACTATATATATTGACCTCCGGTCTGTGTCCGGGTCAATACGCTTTTTTCTCGGCCCTGCAAGTTTTGGCGAGAACATTTCTCAGTTGATTTGAATACGAATAAAAGAGAACTAGGTATCTTTATTCAAATATTCTGAACAATAAAATGTGTTGGAACATTACTGCTGGTTTTCTTTAAAGCTGTTTATCTAAAAACATAACAAATAAAAGCCGAACTGGTGTAAACAAGAAGGCCAAGAGCGACATGAAGAAGTTAACAGGAAAGGTAAACAGCATACTCCGAAGATGAAAACAACGCTCGAAGCTTAAAAATAAAGTGAACCAATAGCCATATAATATATTCCTTATTAATCGTTTGCTCGGTCTGTACGGGAAAGTATTTGCCCTCGGTTTTATCGCACAAACCTCGCTCCTTCGTCGCTCGGTCTGTACGAAAACCTCAGGCAAATACTTTCCCGTACAGACCTCGCACTCGGTTGGTAAGTCCTTATAACTAAATCGGAGTTAAAGCTTAGTTTTGTTTGTTTGTTTGCTTGTTTGTTTGTTTGTTTGTTTGTTTGTTTAGGTTGGTTAATTGATTCGTTAGTTAAATGGTTGATTAATTGTTTAGTTAATTGATTGAATGGTTGATTGATTGTCTGTTCAGTTGATTCATTGATCAATTGATTATTTGATTGACTAGTTGGTTGATTAGTTGATTGATTGATTGTTTGGGTGGTTTATTGATTTATTAATTGACTGGTTGGTTCGTTGACTGATTGATTGGTTCATTAAATGATTGATTGGTTCATTGATTAATTGATTGATTGGTTCATTAAATAATTGACTGGTTCATTGATTGATTGATTGGTTCATTAAATGATTGATTGGTTCATTAAATGATTGATTGGTTCATTAAATGATTGATTGGTTCAATCTCTCAAAAAGGTATATAGAATTGCTAACTCTTACGCTTATAACTCAATGGAGCACCGCCCAACCATGAGTATAGTACATCTCACTAATACAACCACAAAGATAACCCACATTAAGTTCCCACTGCACTGTGTGCAATTTTTCACTCATATAAGAACGCTAAATTAAACATTTACCTCGTTGAGATCAGAAATACCATTGCCAGCAAGAGAAAGGGTTTCCAGTTGTTCAGGTAAATTCACCGTGGCTCTTAGTTGAAAAATATATATATAAATGATAAATTGTATTTTAAAGAACACTTCAAATGATAATTGATAAAGAATGTCTTTTATACGTTTTTCACATCTAATCTTGTTTTGAGGTACCGTATTCACTCAATTAAAGTGCTACTAACCCAAAAACGTTTTTTGCACGAATAAACATCGCCAATCCAAATGATGAAGAATGCAATATAAATTAACTAAATTGGTAAAATCCTCTTCATTTAAGAATCGATATAAATAAAGCGTTTCAGTTCTATTCCGAGATAAATTTCCAGCAAAACGGTGTCAGCGGTTTTTTTATTTATTGCCTGGTTTCGATTGTATGACTTATTTTGTCCGAATGTTGGTCGAAAAACAGCATTTTCAACTTTGGTCGTCAATAAAGTCAGCAAAACTCGACAAAACGCTGACAAATTATCTCGGAATTAAACTGAAAAAAAAAGATTTTGAACAAAATAAAACGTTTTTAACTTGAGTCGCCCGAGTGTACCCTGCGAGCAGAGCCTTCTTTTCCTTATTTCTTCGCTGAGAGAGAGGAAGAAAAGTAGGCTCTGCTGTATTCGTGACTGGTTTCCATTGCGCATGCATGTCAGTTGCTTGGTTACAATCTCGAACCCAGTCCCAATCAGAGCAGAAAACAAAACGAGAACCGGTTAAACGGGTCTTAAACGGGTTACTTCGTCCCAAATCTTGGACGAAGCCAAACACGAATACAGCAGAGCCTACTTTTCTTCCTCTCTCTCAGCGAAGAAATAAGGAAAAGAAGGCTCTGCTCGCAGGGTACCCCGAGTAAAGCCCTCTGGTTTTAATTTAAAAATTCGCAACTATTATTGGCTTGTGTTTATCGCGAAATCAAAGACACCATTGTATTCTACAAATTAATAGCTTTCTAACGATATCTATTTTATTTTTGTGGCATAAATTCTGACGAATTGAGAGCGCTTTACCGAAATGACCCTGTAAACCTTAACGAAGACCTTAATCGAGAAAATACGGTACTAGAGATAAGCGAGTAAAACTGATCTACCTTTGCAACATAGTGATAGTGTTTCCATGCAGAAGAAGAACCTGTAAAAATATGTTGAGTTCATTTGTAACAGACGGCTGACGTTCGTTAGAAAACACATATCATATCACATCACATCACATCACATCACATCACATCACATCACATCACATCACATCACATCACATCACATCACATCACATCACATCACATCACATCACATCATATCATATCATATCACATCACATCATATCATATCATATCATATCACATCACATCACATCACATCACATCATATCATATCATATCACATCACATCACATCATATCATATCATATCACGCCATATCAGAACATAACATACTGTAAGATAACACATTGGGTACACCACAGCAATACCTACCACATCATATTATATATATACCATACCACATCATAACATTTATATATATATATATATATATATATATATATATATATATATATATATATATATATATATATATATATATAATATATATATATATAGAAGTAATATTTATAAACCGCGCAGGAGGGCTTTATCGGATATAAAACACGAGGCGATAGCCGAGTGTTTTAGAGCCGATAAAGCCCGTACTGCAAGGTTTTTAAATGGCTTCTAAAAAGAATCACTTCATACGTTCATTGGCGTAGTAATTTTGAAAATTAAGCTTATCTCAGCCGTTAAAAACCAGCGAGAAACTTAGAGCGAGTCTATATCACATATATAGATCCGATACGCTCATGATTTTTCTTTGTGTTTTCCTCATGAATTATTAATGAATTTTAGAAATATATATATATATATATATGTATGTAACATATAACACCATACCATATCATATAACACTAAGCTACACCATATCACCTGACACAATAACACACCATAACATATACCATATCAAACGATTACCTAACATACTGTAACATAACATTAACATACCATATCATACCACCTCACACCATAATCATACCATATTATGCAATACCATACCATACAGTACTATACCACACCATACCACACCATAGTGACCATACCATACCACATCACCTGACACCATACCACACCTTATCCTACCAAATCATATACCAAACCCATTTTAGTTTTTGCTCATCCCGGCTTCACTTTTCGTGTCACTCCGATGCCGCCACGACATTTATTCAAACATTTTACTAAAATTTAACCCTAAAAAATCATATAATAAAGAAAGACCATGCATGCATGCCTCATCCAACTTACCTTTAATTGAACAAGGCTGTTGAGATCTGATACATCCGAAATGCTGGTAAATAAGACAGACAGTATATTTGAGGTTACCTGCACGAACTAATCATTTACATGTACTGAAGTTCGTAAATATACACTTAGCTATGACAACTCATAAGTTAAAAGGGTTTTTCTGTTATTTAAAATCATTCTTATTTCCAAAAATATGAACCTTTAGATCTATTATGCAAGAGTATCAACTGAAGATACAAGTAAGTACAGTACGCGTGCAATTATCTAGCATTAGCAAGTACTGTTAAGAAATGGCTCATGGTTTGGCGTGCTTCTCGAGTTATAGATGTACGTGGGAAGTTCAGAGAACAAAAAAACAAAACACGTAACAGCCAACTCTAAATTTCTTAGTGTTCCTCTAACTTCCCAAGTGCATCCAAAGTTGATGGAGCACTGACGCCAAACCGTGAACCATTTCTTATTATACAATACCCTTGTTGCTATGCGTGTTTTCATTGGTTGTTGCCCATATCATGATCTATTAGAGGACAGACACATGGATCACGTCAGATCACGTCAGCTGACTCGTTTTTTTTCTTTCTTCATGCCCCAAAATCCGACAGGGTTTTTATAAAAACCTTTTAAGTTTTTGTATTGTATAAAACAAATAGATTCCATTTTTTTGTTGTCTGTTCAGTTATAGATGCACAGAAGACGTCACAACGTGGTAAGAACATCAGTGACCCACTCGACTGCGTCTCGTGGGCCACTTTTTTGTTCTTACCACGTTGTGACGTCATCTGTGCATCTATAACTGAACAGACAACGGCAAAATGGAATCTATTTGTTAAATCCAACATAGAAAAAGTCTCAAAATAATGATAAACACGACTTAAGAAATCAATGTATGCCACAGGAAGTGTTTTTGTTGTGTTTTCTATTTACTCTTTGTTCTTTCAACCGCTTTACATTTATTTTATTTTAAATATCCCAAGGCCTTCGCCTAATCTTGAAATGTTGCCACAGATCAGTTGGTAGTTTGTATGCTTTGTTTCTAGCGAGTGTTTTTCTTCTTTTTTTCCAAAAATGTTTTCGCGCGCTTTTTCGAGACCGTGCTCCATCGACAAATGGAGCACGCAGCCACGCACAACAACCTTGTTGTATTTTGTTGGGCGTTGTTGTATTAAATCTGTCTTAATAGAGAGATTAATAGAGACATTTAGTTTGACGTTTGTTTCTTTTACGGCTAACGTCTAACCGCTGCCAGACGTTTGAGGTTACACGTTTGCGGTTTCAGGTACACGTTTTTGACGGCAAAAGGTCGGTTTTCACGTAAGTCATTTACGTTTGCAATTCTCTGTTTGGATTTTGCATTATCTCGCGTATAAATGCTTCTGGTATACAACTTAAGTATTTTTCTTTGATTTGCTATGAATTTTAAGAGCAAGGAGCGAAGATTTTTGCCTTCTCGTTGTTTAAAGCACGAACACTGTATATGACAAGAAAATCAACATGGCGGATTCAATATATCACTCAACTGGTCTAATTAAAATAGAAAATCTATTTGTTTCTTCCTGTGTAACAAGAAGATAGCTATTTATTAGTTTTGGATTACTTCTTTTATTTTTTTATTGGCATATAGTTTCTTTTTCTGCAGTAGTTTACAGTTAATGTAAACTTTACATTATAATTACAGTGGTTTCAAACTAAATGAACAAATTGTCCCAACTTCTAACACCAAACTGGAGTTTGCAGTTTGAGGTAAACGTGGAACTAAAGGTCTCTATTAAGATTCACGTAAACGGGAAAGGGACAAACGGCAGAGAAGATCACGTGACGAATTTTTTTCCCGCCAGCCGTTTGGCGTTCGTCATTTCAACGCCACGTAGATTTTACAGTCAAAATTTCTAATATTTCCTCTCTTTCACGTCTTTTACGAAGGAAAAGAGAAACACTAGAAATGTTAATGATCACAAAATGTTTTTAAACCATAGATATCAAAACGGACACGAAAAAGTAACGTTTTTATCGACAACTTCAAATGCCTCTTTTTAGCCGCCATCTTGGATCTGGTCACCTCAATCACAGAATATAAATACAACCAGAAGTCCAACTCGCGTCGGAACCTTTGAAGTTTATGTCCTCGCGCATGTCGCCTCGCGCATCTTGATTCCTCGCCATCCTACGCAATCCTGGCAAGTTCCCCCGGCAGTTTGGACCTTCAAAAGAAGGTTAAAACTGCCGGGGGAACTTGCCAGGATTGCGTAGGACATTGCGTAGGATCGCGTAGGATGGCGTAAAATATCGCGCCTGCGATAGTCACAAAATAGAAATACAACCAGAAGTCCAACTCGAGTGACAACTTGTCCGCATTTCTTCAATGCGCAGGCGCGATATTTTACGCCATCCGACGCAATGTCCTACGCAATCATGGCAAGTTCCCCCGGCAGTTTTAACCTTATTTTGAAGGTCCAAACTGCCGGGGGAACTTGCCAGGATTGCGTAGGATGGCGAGGAATCAAGATGCGCGAGGACATACACTTCAAAGGTTCCGACGCGAGTTGGACTTCTGGTTGTATTTCTATTCTGTGCCTCAATCTTATATCTCAAATTTCAATCACGCGAACGTCAAACGGCTATTTCGCGTTTCCCGTTTCCGTGAATCTTAATCTCTCTCTAAATAATACCTGTTTTCAGATAAGTCCATGTATTTTAGTTCGACACAGTAAGATACATTCTGAATGCGCTATGGAAGAAAAATGAAGAAAAAATAGACGTCTTGATCGGACAATAGTTATATATTGCATTGCTCGCACATGGAAAGCAATAAATGCTTCATTTTTTTACGTACTGTACCTTGATGTTGTTTTTTGACAAGTCAAGGTGTTCCAAGTGAACCAACCAACAGAGGCCTTATAGTCAGATAAAAATTAAAAGACCAGAGAGTTTACTTATTCCTGCATGGTGAATTAAATCATCCTTCTTCTCCTCATCATCATGACATCATCCTTCCTATCACCATAATCATTGTTGACAACATCATCATTACCATTGATCATCATCATTGTCATCCTCATTAGCATCACTATCTTCACCATCATCATCATCTGATAATCATGATCATCATCAACATCATCATCAGCAGCATCATCCTCATCATCATCTTCACCACCATCATCATTACAATCATTATCATCATCACCATCATCTTGTCACCATCAACGCCATCATCATCGTCACCATCAATGTTTAATCACCATTACAATCATTATCATCATCACTATCATCATAATCAACATCATCATTAATATTACATAATCATATCATTATCATCTTGCTATCATCATCATTATCATCATCATCATCATGATTATCATCATCATAATCATCATCACCATCATCAACTGATCATCAACATCAACATCACCATCATTGTCATCCTTACCATTATCATCATTGTCAATTATCATTTATAATACCTTCCATAGATACAATGCCATTATTAGACAAGTTAAGTGTCGTAAGATTCTTGCCGAAGTTCACTCCATTCATTCTTACCAGATGATTGTGTGCCATTGACAGCTGAAATGGTACAACATAAGAGAAAGTAAGTCTCCTAATATTTGATATCTGTTTACTCTTTTTGCAGTTGTGTGTAGCTAAACATAGAAAAACCCTCTCTGCTTCACATCATGTCTGGTGGGCGTTGTATAGGTTTGTTTAGAAAAATATGAGTATACACACTCAAAGAGTGTGGGCCACAGTGTAGGGCAGTACATCAGCCAAGGTGATGATTCATAGGGGGTGAGGGGGTACTGGAGCTAAACTGTATACATTCAACATTAGAGATGAGCCGATCATGAAAATTGCCGATTACTGAAGCCGATTAATCGGTGGCCGATTATTTAAACTAATCGGCCGATTAATCGGCATATGCCGATTATCGGTAAGTTGTTGGTTACCAATCCCCGCACAGTTTCGCAATGTTTATTGAGCTTGCTAGGGAAAAACAATATTTTGGAAATATAACAGAAATCAAGGTTTTGCTAGAAGAGTGAAAAGAAAATGGATCGTGTTGCATACTAAACATTTATTGCGCGTTTTGTTTGTTTACAAATTAAGCAATAGCGCAGTATTCACTATTCATCTCTGTCCGTTTTGTAATTCTTGTTTTCAAATTTCACAGAAAATACCTTGAGAATTAATTTCGCTTTTTGCTTATAAAATATAAATAGCAATCCCAGTATATGCTAAGCAATTATCACAGAAGAATTACGAGAAAAAAACAAGAGAATTGTTAATGTTAATTTGTTTTATTTTGTTGGAATATTAATTTATTATAGTAAATACGTTTGACACAATTCTGAGTTCTGCACACACACAATACAAAATCATTAAAATTATTCATCAATACTCAAAGTTCAACTTCGGCAAATTATGATGCAGAAACAAAATGTTATCAGCTTTATCCGGTGCTAGCCTGCTTCTTTTCTCCGTAGAAATGTTCCCTGCCTCGCTGAAGACACGTTCAGAATAGACACTTGAACTGGGAGGGCTCAGGTACTTCAGCACAACGTTAAACACGTTAGGGTAAGCAAGTTTCTTTGCCTGCCACCAAGCATAAGGGCATGCTTGCAATGGCTGTAGCGGAAGGGCGAGAAAAGCGTTGATCTCTTCTTTCACATCGCGACTGCCATTCAAAGTGCTGTCGTTCGACCCAATAATCTCATCAAAGCATGACCATAGGTCCTTATGAGGTCCAGCGCTGCGACTCTTTTCTTGGGTGGAGATGTTATCATTCGTTACTTGACTTACTTCCTCAATCGAAGATCCTGTGAGACGACAAACTTCATCTACCAGCGCAGTACGACCATCACTTCTTCCAAACTTCGTCTTGAACCTAGGATCCACAGTTGTGATCAAAATGTAGTTGTTGTCTTCAAAGATTGTTTGAAATATTTGCTCTAAGGCAACACTCAACTCGTCGCGCATTGTACGAACACCGGTGGTCTTTTCCCCGTCGTCTTTGCTTAAAAATTTCTTGAGCACGGTGATGGCAGGAATTACCTCTGAGATGCACGAGTTGTTTTTGCTCATCAGTTTTGTGTACTCCTCGAACGGCTGTAGCAAGTGAAGGACCTTGTCCATGAGACCCCATTCGTTAGATGACCGCATCGCAATCGGCGTTGCATAAAGCACAACCGCTCGTTTGTTCTCTAGCAATCTTTTCTCTTCAAATTTTGAGGAATGAAATACTGACGTTTCGAGCGGAGCCCTTCATCAAAGTAAAACATTTTACTCTGATAGTGGTGAAGGGCTCCGCTGGAAATGTCAGTATTTGTTCTTCAAAATTTTGGCTGTTCACAACCTTTTCACTTTGATAGTGACAAAAAAAATATTATATTTTTGAACATTTTTTTTATATAAATAAAAAGCCGGTTTGTTCAGGTTCTTCTTCTTTTTTTATAGCCAACAAAAATAAGCAAAGATTTTGTAAGGCGGCCGCGTATAAGTATTTGCATCATCAACAATGTCTAACGCTCTCGCCATCGGTTCGTTATGACTCACTCGGCATGTATTTGCACCATGTGTGAAGAAGTTGAAATGCCGATTATTCTGCCGATTATTCAAAATAATCGGCCGATTACCGATTATTTTAAATTGGCCGATTAATCGGCTTTGCCGATTAGTTTCCGATTAATCGGCTCATCTCTATTCAACATTCATCCTCTGATGTCTAATACAGGCAAGCTGATTAAAAAACCCAGCTTCTCATATTTTCATTTTCCAACATGCGTGGCTGTATTTAGAAATTAGAGCAAGTTAGAACACTAGACAAAACATCTGCAATGGAGGCTACAAGAACACTGACTCATGTTGAATACTGGATATTACTTCTCAGATTTCTAGCTCATTTTCTGGTGTTTTTAGTGGGCAAAGATAAACTAGTTTCTAAGCTAGATCACTTCAACTATGTACAGTACGGTACTATTAGCTGCCTTGACAAGTTCAATACAAAAATAACCATGATGGTAACTGGAACAGTTTGTAAATGTCATGTACACTATTAGTGTGGATAAAATGTTGATATCTTACTGCAGAAAGTTTTGGAAAAGCTTCTAACTTTTCAATCTTGGTGATACTGTTATGGTCCAGAATTAGCTTGGATACTGAAGATTTTTTTGGTAAATTGGACATTTTCTTTAATCCTTTACCTAGAAGACAAAAACGTTTAGGGAAAATATCAGACCTTCATCTTTTTTTACAAACATTGCCTGCAGCTCAGTCAGTATACACTATTAAGACTTTGATCTGATATTTTCCCATGCAGACCTCATTCTGGGTTCCGTTACTTAATAATCTCTTAACTCATTGTTGCCTAAGATGTCTGAGGGTTCTCCCTTTGACAAGTCTAGTGTTAGACAGAGTAAAACAATAAAGGAGCCATTTTTAGCCAGCTCAGGTAGCAATGGGATAATCACATGTTAACCCATTGCTACCTAGGATTTCTGAGAAATGCATCTAGAGAGAGAAATGCATCTACAATCCTGGACAAAAGTGCTTGGGACATTATGCGAAAATCAGCAAAATCGGCAAAGTGGCCCAACAATTTTGTCCAGGATTGTCTGAAAATGACGAGTTTATGATTTTTCAATAAAACACAGCTTTTTAACTTTGTAACATTGCAAAATATATACAGTTTAATAAAAGAGCCCCCATCTCTGCTCCCCCTTACCCCCTCAATGGGGAAGGGATCACTGGAGCAGATCTCTGCAGAGTTCCCACCCGCACCGGTACTACCCGCACGAGAGCTCTATTTAATTTGCATATTCACCAAACCTTCTATACCCCACAAACAATTTGTTGTTCATGCATGTGGGAGCGTATTTATGTCATTTTCGAGCAGAATCGCCGCCCCCAAATTGTTTTTTTCTTCGATTTTGTTTAATTCGTCATTTTCAGACAATCCTAGACAAAAGTGCTTGGGACACTATGCGAAAATCGGCAAAGTGGCCCAACAATTTTGTCCAGGATTGTAGTGTTGAACAGAGTAAAACAACAGTCAGAGTCCATTTTTGGTTGGGTCAGGCAGGAATGGGCAAATATATATACAAATGTACAGTACCCTCGACAAAACATTGAGTATACAGTATAAACAAGTCAATTAAAGTGCCTAAGCATATTATAATTGGGGATTCTACATATTTAAAATTATGATTCTGAGAAGATTTGCAACATATCATCCCTACTAAAATTTTATCTTCATAGACTTTTTCGCTGTTAAACTTAATGGAAGTGACATCATAGTTAATAGAACATATGGTTTAGAAGCTCTGTTGTCTTCCAACTTGAAGTAATGGTCGTGTTGAAAGACAATGGAGTTCCTTATATGGAAGTAAATTCTATGGACATGTGATGACGAAGCACCACAACACGTGACGATGAAGGACCACACTAATTAAACCCGATCGTTGCTATTGGACGACTGCTTCATTATACAGAAAATACAATACCGTGGAGTTGCACAAATTTCCATGAACTTAAACAAAAACATAGAACAATCACTTTGGATGACTTTCCAAACCATGTATACTGTATGTTCTATTAACTATGCTGACATCAAAGCAGGAATATGTCTATATAAAAATCACTTTACAGATTCCTGCTTAGATGTCACTTTTGGTTGACTTTAAAGGGTATTGGCAATAAAAATTAAGTTTGTCTCATTTGAAAGAGCTCGTCAAATGGTATAAGAAGACCTTTTACAATTTTTTCGTATCTGTTTTGGTTTGGAAATATTTCGACCAAAGACAGCCTGCTGTCCACCATCTTGTTGTAATATTGGGTCTAATTAACTAGGAAATTGGTGACGTCACAACGAGGGTAAACCCATGGGTAAACCTGATGAAACTACTCCGTGAGTGACCAAATTTCCACGGAAGGCTTTTTAAATGTTGTGGGTCAATTTAAAATGGAAATAGTGCAACAAAATCGAGTTTCTAGCTCATAATGTCATAAGGTTGGCAAGATAAAAATTTCACTTTACCCTGCTTATGATGTCACATGCATATCGAAAATAATTCCAAGATGGCGGACAGCAGGCTGTCTTTGGTCCAAATATTTCCAAAACCAAAACAGATACGGAAAAATTGTAAAAGGTCTTCTTATACCATTTGACGAGTTCTTTCAAATGAGACAAACTTAATTTTTATTGCCTATACACTTTAACAGTGAAAAAATCCATGAAGATGAAATTTTAGAAAAGGAAGATATATTACAAATCTTCTCAGAAGGTTCCTAATATGGAAAATCCCCAATCATGATAATAATAGGCTGGCCACTTTAAGTCGAAATATTTACACAAGCTTTGAAACATTTTCCCTTGAAAAGTTTCCCAAACAAAAATCTGGTATATCAGGTTTTTAGCAAGGAGAATTTTCTAAACTTGTCACTTCCTTGTACACACGACACGAGCAAATAAAACTTGTCAAAATTTTGAAATTTCTCAAAGAAACAAGCTACTGTACATATTATTTAAGACAGTAATAAATAATTTCGACAAGACTACGTGACTTTCCTTAAGTAAATAACAGATTCAGTTAAATCGTTCATAATTTAATCATTTGGCCAACTAAGAATTATAAATAATATTTACTGCTACTCACCACTTAAATCCAGAACATTTTCAGAGAGTTCACACTGAAATTTTGTTGAATCTTTGGGCGTTCTTGCTCGCCTCATCTTGTCACTTGGGGGAGCGAAAATGGCGCAGTAATCCTGCCGTGCTATTCAGTATTGACGAGGGAAGTACAAGGAAGCGTCAATATATCTTTGATCGCGATATAGGTCCGGAAAATGTTCAGAATAAATAAATGGTTTTCTTTTATTTACTTATCATCGTTTTGGTTTTGCCGCGCGCCGCGAAGTGGTCAGCAGCAAATATGAAATTTCGATGACGTACTTCAAGTAACATCTTGTGTCCCCACGACACGATTGACCGGAATAGCTGGCCTACCCAAGGGCCCTTTTTTAACATACAAGCTGGGGGGCCTTGGCCCGCCACAGTCCCCCCTTGAGCCCCCCACGATTTGATTTTGCCCCCCAAGTAAAAGTCCCTTTTTGGACAAGGAAAAGTTCCTTTTTGCTGAAGTATCAAAACAAATGAACAAAGAATAAAGCAATAAAGATATAAAAGGAAAATTTCGGACTCTCGGAGGTTATTATATATAGATAAACAGCGATAGATAAATCTTCAGTATATTAATTAATTAAATAGTTTTTATTTTGATAAGATTATGTGGTGACGCAAAATCATTTTATAGTTCCTCACAAAATTTTCCATATTATATTTGAAAGTGAACAAGTTGATGAGTTCTGACACAAAGCGAAACAATCAGAAATGTGTTCTATTTTAACTAGTTTTTATGACATTTTGAAATAAAAAGGCTGATAAAAACAAATGTTGTACGAAGCTTTTAGTGCCAGCCCGGGTAGGCGCAGGGCCTATTTTAAGGATTTTCCCGTGGATGGGGCGGTGATTTTTAAGAACACTGGAGGTTAATTAATTAACCTCCAGTGTTCTTAAAAATCACCCCTCGGAATGCAGGAAATGGCATTTCCGACTCTAAATTTCAAAAATTTCCGGGGGACCCCAGACCCCCCTAGAAGAGTCCCTTTTTAGGAACGCCACCCCCCCCCACCCCATCCACGGGTAAATCCTTAAAAAAGGACCTGCGCCTACCCGGGCTGGCACTAAAAGCTTCGTACAGGCGACAACATTTGTTTTTATCAGCTTTTTTATCCCAAAGTATCCTTACTTCAAGAACATATCCTGAGTGGGCTGGAAAAAATTAAACCAAAGGCAAATAAATTGTTTTAGTGCTTACATGTATTATTGCCTAACTTTGAAAGAATCACTGCATGATAATTAGACTCAGATCAACTAAACTACGTCAAACACACAAGAAGTTTATTCATTGAAACTCTGGCATTATATTCATGTATAAGTTTAATGTTTAATGCAGGGAGCTATATACTTATTGAGAGAATCATGTTATCCCATGCATGCATTTTGTAACGCGACAAATCGCAGGCCAGTTGATCTTTTGTTGGCAAACATTTTTACTATTTTCACAGCTCTTTGTTGCTGGTTTTTTTCATGCTCAGCTTCTCGAAAACAATCTTGAACAAATTCTAATAGACACTGTATAAATTCTTGCACGACATCGAACCTGCTGGGAGCCAATACTGCTTCCAGTGCCATGGCAATCACTATTTGCTCTTTTGTCAACTTCGCGACGCGAGATAGATTTTCGCAAGAGTTTGTAAAAAAGATATTAAATTGTCCTTGGAAATACCAGAACAGACAGGCAGTGGAGTATCAGCTGAAAGGTTGTAAGGTTCGGCGGAAGAAACATCCTTCTCATCACTGTCAGTATCGTCTTGCAAACTCAAACTGGAAACTCCGTCTAAACTGATCAAAATTACTCGCCATTTTTTTGTTTTTCCTGTTTTTATAAACCCAAACATGAAATATAAGGATTGCGTGACATTGCGTGATTGTTGTATATCCTTAACGGTTAAATCGGGGAACGGCCGATGTTAATACACAGAGTAAGCACCGCTGACCAGAAAAAGACAAAACTCGTTACTAACCTCCCGCATGCATGCACACCGCTGAAGCGCGATTCGGCTTACCTTCATGAGCGTTCGTACAACGTTCGTAAAAACGAATAAGGCCTATGAAGTATGATGATTATTAAAGCGGCACTGATTGTGACGTCATGACGTGATTGACGAAACATCGCTCGCTCGTCGTCAGATCGAGAGATCGAGAGAACAACCGCGCTCATGACATAACGGATACGATTTACAACCAGTATCCGCAAAAAGGCCGTGAAAAAAATGCCTAAACTAAAGTGCAGCTTTTCTTAAAATGAAACAGTCCTTTATTCAGACGGACGCGGCCAGTAATTAGTAGGACCCGTTTCAGTTGGACAAACAAATTAAAACAGTCTTAGGGGCTGTTTATGAGAGGCGAGCCAGCCCGGTAAGCGGGATAGCCCGGTAAGCGAGATCTCACTGTGTAGTTATTTTATTGTTAAAATTCCTCTGCGTTTATATGGCCAAGCGGGCTAGCCCGGTTAGCGAGTTCTCACTTGAAAGAGGCGAGATCTCAGTAAGCGATATGATTTTTCAAAGGGATGCCGACGCCATCTATTGTCGTTGTTGTAAAATCATCCCGGTAGGCGGGATGAAATTCGTTCATATAAACGCGAGCCAGAAATCATCCCGCTTACCGGGCTATCCCGGTAAGCGGGCTGGCTCGCCTCCATATAAACAGCCCCTTAAAATAGCGAATAAGCTCAAGCTACAAACATGATATAATGCACATTCCAATTTTTTCTCCTAGTATGGTGCATGTAAACTGTTTTAAATTAGGAGTACTCTATTAAAGCTTATATAGATAATACAATATGAACGTTTCTACAAATCCGACAAATATACAACTAAGCATGTATTTTCCTTGCTGTATGTCAACTGTAGAAGAAAATTTCATTTTCTCACGACAACTATACAAGTAAACTTTAGGTACCAGTGCATGCTCACTCAATCGGGCCCTCATCACTTTCGTTGGTGACATTCCCGGCAGCAGCGATGTCGTCGATACCCCCAGGCACCTCTTCAAAGGCAGCATGCCTGGATTTTATTCCTGGCCTCATTGCTATCATCTCCATACTGGTCGTCGGTCCTCCACGGCCGGCAGGAGAAGGAGGTTGCCCGCAACATCGGGTAAGAAACTTTTTTCTAACCTCAGTGGAGAATACACAGTAGAAGAGAAATATCAAGAAGCCTTGAAGTGAGTTGACGATGCAGAATACATACTGAAAGACCACTTTCGCATCGCGTATCGCTAGCGCTCCTGAAATCCAAGTAAGGCCAAGGATCACTGAGATAGCCAGTCCTCGTCGCGCTTTCTCAATTCTGGATGTCTGCCGTGTGGACTTTACTCCTGTCCCAGATGTCATTAAATGATACAAGATTACGATGAAGGCAATCGTGTTAACAAGGACGAAGAAAGCCACCGGGACAAAAAAGGCTACCACCATTGGCAATCCTTGCAAAAAACAACTGAAAATAAAAGTAAAAGACAGAAAAGTCAAAACAGTGCCATAGTGTTTTTGATGTTGTAGCATTTTATAGTCGATATTTATAATTACACAAAGAGATAGAAATATTTACGACTTACTATTCTTTGTTGCTATAGCTGTCGTATGTTACACCAGCTGTGATACTCACAATAATGCCAGGAATGCCTAAAAAATGTAGGGCATTCCAATTACGTATCTATAAGTTTCCACAAAACTATACTATTTTGTATAATATAAATTACAACCAACAACGTACAAATTATAACTTATATCATATAACTTATATCTTATATCGCATATTATATCTAATCTATTTCGTTCGTTCGTTCGTTCGTTCGTTCGTCCGTCCGTCCTTCCTTCCTTCCTTCCTTCCTTCCTTCCTTCCTTCCTTCCTTCCTTCCTTCCTTCCTTCCTTCCTTCCTTCCTTCCTTCCTTCCTTCCTTCCTTCCTTCCTTCCTTCCTTCCTTCCTTCCTTCCTTTCCTTTCCTTTCCTTTCCTTTCCTTTCCTTTGCCCTGCCCCGCCCCGCCCCGCCCCGCCCCGCCCCGCCCCGCCCCGCCCCGCCCCGCCCCGCCCCGCCCCGCCCCGCCCCGCCCCGCCCCGCCCCGCCCCGCCCCGCCCCGCCCCGCCCCGCCCCGCCCCGCCTTGCCCCGCCTTGCCCCGCCTTGCCCCGCCTTGCCCCGCCTTGCCCCGCCTTGCCCCGCCTTGCCCCGCCTTGCCCCGCCTTGCCCCGCCTTGCCTTGCCTTGCCTTGCCTTGCCCTGCCTTGCCCTGCCTTGCCCTGCCTTGCCCTGCCTTGCCCTGCCTTGCCCTGCCTTGCCTTGCCTTGCTTTGCTTTGCCCTGCTTTCCCTGCTTTCCCTGCTTTGCCTGCTTTGCCTGCTTTGCCTGCTTCGCTTGCCTCGCTCGCCTCGCTCGCCTCGCTCGCCTCGCTCGCTTCGCTTGTTTTTGTTTGTTTGTTTGTTTGTTTGTTTGTTTGTTTGTTTGTTTGTTTGTTTGTTTGTTTGTTTGTTTGTTTGTTTGTTTGCTTGTTGTATGACATGCTATACGAACACTCGGAAGAAGATATCCGAACACCTCAAAGTTTTTCTACGTTAGTTAAGTGTTCTCAGCTTGAAGTTATTAAAGTTTCAGTTGTTTTAGCTGAACAGCTTGTTCGCAACAACTCAGAAAACTCTGAGCTTCAGACGGGATATAAACCTACAACATTCCGAGTTAACAACACTTTATTAAGACAGAAAAACATTTAACTGGAATTAACTGACACAACACAACTTGTAGCCAAACAACTTGTGACACACGTACGGTTTGACTCGTTTCATGTATAAATATCGTAAAGCAACCTCGGTCTTCCATCTGAGTTCCAGTGGCTCAAATACTTAATTTCTTTTTCTTTCTTTCTTCTTTTATCAAGGTTAGTTACTTACCCCAGCAGATCAAACAACATATCCATAATGAAGGTAGTTTGGCTTCAAACGCCGCCTTGGGAAGAACCTTGACAAAGGCATAGTACAACGTCAACGCTTCAAAACTCATCCAGGCCAAAGACGAAATAACAAGGTGGTGAATCATTATGCCAGTGGCTATACATGCCGCATTTGTAGCATTCTTTCTTCGTTCAGCTGCGGCAACAAAGACGATCAGAGCAGCAGCCAGAGTGACGCAAACGAAAAAAAAGATCTTTGAACCTTTACTGGCAAGCAATTCCCTGTAAATTTTATAACGTTGATCTATATAAGCTAGCACTGAAATACTTCAAAGACCGTCTATCACTTGTTTGAAATAATAATAACAACAACAACAACAACAACAACAACAACAACAACACAAACTGCAATAGCAGCAACAACAACACAAACTGCAACAGCAACAACCAGCATCTCCAGCAACTGCAACAACAGCAATAACAACTGCAACACACCCAACAACAACCACTGCAACATCAACAGGAGCAGCACCAATACCACCACCACCATCAGCAGTACGGGCAAAGACGATAGCAACAGCATCAGAAGAACTCTCCCCCCCCCCAGTTTCTACATTATGCTTAACTGTACTGGACTAATGTAGTTAAGGTACACACCGTAAAAACGCGCAAGCTGTTACATGCCAACAAGTTGTTACAAGGTTGTTCAACAGGTTGTCACCGTCATGTGTTTGCACTGGTTGTCCCAGTTTGTTAACATGTCTGTAACAGGTTGTTGACAACTTGTAACAAGGTTGATGACTACAACAGACTGATGACAAGTTGTTCCATCAGCCTGTTACCACCCTGCATACTCAACAAGTTATTAACAGCTGATGCTAACAAGGTTGTAGCAGCTCGTTGAATGAACAGTATCGTTACAACCTGTTGCGACAACATCCTGTTGACAACGTGTGTAGCCTTGGATTTTTTTACTTGTGATGTATTCCTCGTGAAATTCTCGCAAATACATTTGTTGTTGTTTACTTCTGGAAGCTTATTACCATGGCAACAATAAGCCTTGAAGATAGGACATCTTTTGATATTTTTAAGCTTTTTTCTGTGAAATTTTTCCAAACTTCGCAGTAGTCTCAAAGAAATTGATTCGCGAAATATTTTAGTGCAAAATAGATTTTGGATCGTTCATGAGATGGTTTGGTTTTGTCAATGTTACAAAATTTAATGTTTTTTATCATTAGATAAAATTTGTCGCATAAAATATCTTTAAAAAAAGTCAGTAGAAAGATATAAGCCTTTTCTTGAACTGTACAAACTTTCAAAACAATTCACCAAAGGAAATGCAAAATATCTGGTTCAATTCTTTGGACGTTTTTACTCTTAGTCGTGCATGCACGCCATACAATTTCCCGATAATATATAAATTCCGCAATAAGCTTGCGGACGGTCATAACCCCCTAGGAAGCCACATTAACCCAAAAAACATGTGATATAAAAAAACAGCCAAACCTGAAGTAGATCATGGTGCAAAGAGTCAACGCGATTCCAAGCAGAGACAATGAACATCCAATGTAACTAATAATGCTCAGTGGTTTCTGATGTTTTGATGTTGTATCTGGTTCGAAGTCCTATAAAATAAAACAAACTCAGTAAGAATATATATATATATATATATATATATATATATATATATATATAATTTAAAGATTAAAAAAGATAAAACAGTTAAAGCACTTATATAGGTAAAATTTTAAAGTTATTTACATAAAATATATTTTGGTGTCGGCACTTAGAGACGAGTTCAGATTTTTTGTTCAACAATAATCGTTTGTCAGCGTTTAAAATACAAAGCTTTTCCATCAAACATAGATTACAATAATAAGATCCACCACTGTACGACTTGGTTCGTTTCAATACCGACTACTTGACAGAATAATCAGTGTTCGACTCCTTTAATTCCCATATGTACTTAGACAATGCAGTCTTGGTTGAGTGCTTCTTGTGCTTAAACGAGCATTGGTGGTTATTAAAGCGGGTTTTAAATTCATGCTCCGTCATTCCTGTGTACTCTCTTGTTGCATGCCCTGTAGTCGTGACCGTTGCTTTGTATACGAGATTGGTGGTTAAACACACGCCATCAAGTGGGCATTTAGCTTTTTCACGACAGTTGCATTTCTTTGTAGGAGAAGTGGTGTGGGGCATTTGAAGTTTGGAGTTGTGCCGCCTAATGATACTAGACATATTCCCCATGCAGCTATAGCTTACTTTTATGTTGCTGCGATTGAAGGTCTGATGGAGTATATGATATGACCAGTAGGGAAATGCTTGTCGATTAGCTGAAGGAAGGCCTTTCCCACGCTCGTTTGCACACTTTTGCTATAAGGTGGGTTGAACCAGGTAATGTTTCGTCGTCTGTTTTTTCTTCTTTCGGGACTTGGTTGTGAGTTTTCGTTCGTGTAGGTAAGCGTTTCGTTGTATCCGCTTGTTTTCAGCGCTTCATTGTAAGTAGGGGCTACTTTCTTGAATTCATTCTCGTTGCATGACAGTTGCAGATTCTTTTACTGATGGCATTCGGAGATTCTTTTACTGATGGCATATATATATATATATATGATACTACGGATCTGGAGCCCACAATAGATCATAAAAAATATATATATATATATTATAAGTGGACTTACCTCAAATGTTGATGGTCGCTACTGTCAGTGTCACCATAGTTAATAGAAAATATACATGGTTTGGAAACCCGGCAAACTTCAAAGCGGTTAACAATCAAGCTACGATTCTGTTGAAAGGTACATGAAGGTGCTAAATCCTTTGTTTTAGGTTTATTAATATTTAAACAGTACGGTTGAGTGATTGAACCCAAACGTTGCTATTGGATGATTGCTTCATTATACAGAGAACACAATATGTTCAGTAACCGTGAAAGTGCAAAAATTTCCATAAACCTGAACAAAAACATAAAACAATGACTTTTGTTGAGCTTCCAAACCATGTATATTTTCTATTAACTATCGTTTCACGCTGGGCGATCTTCAGGCGTGAAACTGACAGTAGCGACCATCAACATTTGAGGTAAGCTCACTTATAGTATATTCGCTCTATCTTTACGGTATTGAGCACTTTTCGACATTTCGCGAACAACACTTTGTTTGTTTGAATATATATATATATATATATTCTCCTGTGCCTCGAGGGTTCTTCACTGAGTTCTCTGGTTTTCCTCCCTCCGCAAAATCAACACCATCAGGGATAGGAGTGGCGCTCACCCCTGCCTTAGGGGAGATAGTCTAATCGGCGCGCCTCGCGAGTCGCGAGTATATGGCGCGAGTCGCGAGTAAATGGCGCGAGTCGCGAGTAAATGGCGCGAGTCGCGACTAAATGGCGCGAGTCGCGACTAAATATGGCGCGAGTAAACTTTTGTCGCGGGCTTTTGTTCCGGCTTTAATTTTGCCTGGATCTTTTCCTCCGGTTTTGCTACCCGGGGACAAAGAACCTAAAAATATAGATGCAATAATAGATTAACTCAAATTTCCTCAGCGTGTATTCAGTTGTTTGTGCGTAATACGCACAGATAATGGACAGCGATGTATCTTCTAAACGCTATATAAATCGTCTGTCGTTTCTTTATATCGCGCTCCGTCCAACTTAGCCGACTTCTATCGATTTTCATGTCGACGATTATTGTGCCCGAATATTAGTCCATATTTGATAAAATATCTTAGTTTGCTGTCAATGTATGTCATCACTACCATATTTTCCAACGGAAAAGATATCACTCGCCACCTCCAACTAGGCCACAAAAAGGCCAGACCAGAGCAAAGCTCATACTAATTTTCGCGCTATATAGCATCAAAATTGACAAAACAGCATTCACATACCATTTATTAGGTAACGTATATTATAGTATACAAATATAAAAGAAATAACAAGTCATTTTTGCGCGCCGTGCGTCTTTGCGTCATTCCTCACTAAATGCACTTAGAGAACCATCGACTAATATTCGGCCACAATAATTGTCGACATGAAAATCGATAGAAGTCGGCTAAGTATATTGGGTAAGTTGGACGGAGCGCGATATTAAAGAAACTTACAGACGATTTATACAGCATTTAGAAAGATACATCGCTGTCCATTATCTGTGCGTAAACAACTGAACACACGCTGAGGAAATTTGAGTTAATCTATTATTGCATCTATATTTTTAGGTTCTTTGTCCCCCGGTAGCAAAACCGGAGAAAAAGATCCAGGCAAAATTAAAGCCGGAACAAAAGCCCGCGACAAAAGTTTACTCGCGCCATTTAGTCGCTACTCGCGCCATTTAGTCGCGACTCGCGCCATTTACTCGCGCCATTTACTCGCGACTCGCGAGGCGCGCCGATTAGACTATCTCGCCTTAGGGTAGTAGCCAAAGAAAGAAGAGCTTTCTGCCTGACTCCGACTGCGCTCGATCAAGTGTTCGATTTCTCCGTCACTATTTGTTAGTAAGTGTAGGCCGTGATATCGTCATTCGATCGTGAGTTGTTATTGTATCTATTAAAGCCGTAAGGGTGTAGCTAGACGAAATAGCGCCGCGCCGCTCCGCTGTTTTGGTCTACCAAAACGTTTATCTCAACTCCGTGAAAACTGAACACTGAAAAGTGTTCATGAGACACGAGTTGACGTTAGTCGGATAGGCAGACAAATTACAAATAGGCGAAACAGGTAAGAATCCGTGGCAGTAACTGGTCGACAAATAACTACGCAGAAAAACTACGCAACTAAGTGTGATACTGACATGCAGTTTTTTTATTGTATGATTGAAATTAATCGGGCACTTTCACCGCTCCTATTTACTGTGATTTGTTCGTGCGGTCAAGACAGTTGTCAGCGACATCACTAATCAACTACTAAGTCAAATCGCCGTGCAAAATTTACCAACAACGTCCAAGAACACCTTCGCCAAAACAAGGCTGTGCAAAAGCGAAAGGATTCGAAACATTGTAATAATATCGCGCAAGCAACATGCCTCACCGGAAGCATAGATACTACCGGAATACTAAACTGCAAATATGCAGTTTCGCCGACGTCAAAAAACGCAGCACTAGAGATCAGGCAAACGCAGCCAAAACCTAAAACTGAAGGGTTCGGTGAATAGGCTGCTTAACCTATACATATAGTGTCAATAACAGGAAAAGCAGTACATAAAATATTCAATACAAATATAATCATTAACAATTAATACATACCAATAACAGAGCAAAGTTGGTTAAATGATTACAACGACACTCGTCGTAATTTCCATCACTCGTAAGTTTACAGCCAGCTGTCGACCAATCTCCACGATGTTGTTTGGCTTCAAAGTCCCAGAAAACACACAGCTTTTCACTAACGGCTTTCTCTCCTGCTGAGATTGAATGGCGAATGGCAACAGCTTTATCAATGTTTTCAACAGGTTTTTCCCGAACAGACGCCGCGATGACGAAGCCTCTAATTTTAGCCCGGCCTTGCAGTTGGTCAGTTGCCTTGAAGAACAAGGTTTTGCGATACAAGATGAACAGCACTTTGAATGTTTTCCGAGTATCTTGGTTAAACACTTCTTTTGACAGCGTCATAACCAAGGATGTATTGGTGCTTTGAATTTGGTCTGACTGAGATATGATTTGAAAATATTCATCGTCTGCATACGCGGTGACATTGTTCGCCTCTCCTGAACTTACATTCGATACTGAAACAGCAATATTAGGTAAACTGAAATTTCTCGACTGACCCTCTGCTGAAAACACCCATTTCTCAGTGAAGTTTTTTACCGCCTTGATAATGCTAGAAAAAAGAAGAGAAAAGATTAAATAGCTACTATCTATCATTCTAAAGAGATTAAACACTCTCTATCATTCTACTTGATTAATTAGCCCCTGCAATATAGAACGTTTTCCGCTGCCACTGCTAATAGAGCCTCTACGAATGTCACAGATTCTCACAAGGTTACCGATTCGATCTCCGTCTGGCAGGCTCAGAATTTTTCCTGAGGACTTACTGCTTGACTATAGGGAAAACCTTCGAGTATTATTCTTATGAATAACTAAAGTGCACTCAGGGACTGCATACCTCCGCCAGTGCCGGGTAACTAGGACTTAAAGATTCAGGCAACGCACTACATCGCAAAAATAAGGTTGAGGACTAGGTTAAACGTCGCTCTTCTCGTGCGCCGAACCTAATGCTAATTAGCATAAACAAAGAACTTAGTTAATTATCATTAGGTTCGGCACATGAGAAGAGCAACGTTTGACCTAAAGGTCTAAGCTTTTCTAAGTTGGTGTCTGTATAGAAGAGGGCCATCCCTCTTTGCCGAGATACCGCTTGTCAGACAAATACGTTGTAAAATTTGTTTTGGTTTATATGAGAGGAGCTTGCCACCCCTCCAAAAGGCAAGATCTCGCTATGGACCACCCGAGATCCCACCTGGGAGAGCTGGAAGTTTTCCATGTACACGACGCTAAAGAGGGCTGCCCTCATTGTCACCGCCATTGTACGCATAACCATGAAGCTTAAGGGTTAGCCCTTCTCGAAGGCTGGAAATTCCCATGTAAACGCGAAGTGTTTACTAGGTGTTTGAAGTGACTCATGCAGGTTGCGCGTTGTCTTTTACGTAAAAATGCTTTTTCTATACGTTGTCAACAGAATCACAACGACTTAAAGATTCCTCTTGGGACCATCATTTGCGTATTGTTTTTGACATAAAACTCTATTGTTTAAACGCGTCGCCGTAGTCGTTGCATATACACAAACAAACAAACAAACAAACAAACAAACAAACAAACAAACAAACAAACAGACAGGCAGGCAGGCAGACAGACAGACAGACAGACAGACAAACAGACAGACAGACAGAAAGACAGACAGACAGACAGACAGACAGACAGACAGACAGACAGACAGACAGACAGACAGACAGACAGACAGACAGACAGACAGAAAGACAGACAGACAGACAGACAGACAGACAGACAGACAGACAGACAGAAAGACAGACAGACAGACAGACAGATTGATTTCGCCTTTATTTAAATACGGTAGTTTCATAAGTGTAAAACACTTCTTTACATGAAAGCCGTAACATTATATAATTAGATATAATTACAAAAAATTAATAACTTATATATTTTTACAAATGTTTTAGTTATATAAAAATCAAGAATATGTACAATAAGAAATAAAACACACAATTATAATACAAATAATTATTGTTGATTGACAATTTCAAGAAATTCGGATAGCTTTCTCTTAAATTCACTCATAGTTTCAATAGGAAGTGAATTCCAAAATTTTACCCCTCGATACGAAAAGCTTTTTTTAAAGAATTCCGTTTTGGGAATTCTGGACATCGCTAAATTATTTTCACCTGATCTTAATCTTTGTCTGTAGGAACTAATTTCTGTAGAGTCAACAAACATTTCACAAAGATATTCAGGTGCAGTTCCATTAATTATATTATACATCATGGCACCTAGGCGTTTAATTCTTCTAATAGATAACTGATCCCATTTTAGGTCATTTAATATGTCAGCTGATCTCACATCATAACCTTGAAAGGTGATGATGCGTGCTGCACGATTTTGTAACTTTTGTAATTTTTTGGACAGACCTAGATTCAGGTTTCCCCAGACAGCATCGCAGTAGTCGAATAATGGCAAAATAAGAGAATTATAAATCGTTACCAAAATATTTTTGGGAACACATTTTCGTGCTTGTTTAAGACCATTGATTGAACGACAAACTTTCTTGCATATAAAATCAACTTGATCATACCAAGCTAAATTGTCATCTAGCTCTACACCTAGATGTTTAGCAGTAGTGACTTTCTTGATTGGTTTATTGTCGAAATGGAGAGACGAAACTTGACCTAAATTCGACAGTCTAAAATCAGAAGCAATAAACATATATTCTGTTTTCAAAACATTTAAACTAAGCTTGTTAGAAAGTAGCCACGATTTTACATTGTCTAAATCAAGGTTAATCTTTTTCTGTAATTCAACAGTAGATTTAGCGGCGGCACTGACGATAGTATCGTCAGCAAACATTCGCGATTTAGTAAACTCAAGACACCCAGGCAAATCATTAATGTAAATTAAAAATAGCAATGGGCCTAAAATCGATCCTTGTGGAACACCACAGGTAATATTTCTTGGTTTAGACATACATGTTCCAACAACACATTGTTGCTGGCGATTAGATAAATATGACTTAAAACCAATCAAGAGTTAAGCCACTAACACCATAATATTGGAGCTTTTGTAAAAGAATATTATGTGAAACAGTGTCGAACGCCTTGGCTAAGTCAAGGAAAACGACCAGATTCACCATTCCTTCATCCATATTTAAATACCATTCATTGGTTGCATCCAATAAAGCCGTCATTGTGGAATGTAAAGAACGAAACCCTGACTGGTATTTTGCCAGTAATTTGTGATCTTTTAAAAAGCTATAAAATTGACTATACACAACTTTTTCACAAATCTTTGATAACACTGGCAAGATGGAAATTGGTCGGTAGTTATTTGGATCTGTGCGGACATTTGCCTTAAAGAGTGGAAAAACCCTTGCTTTTTTCCATACTGATGGAAAAATTCCGCTTTCAATAGATGTGTTGACAATATTTGCCAATGAAGAACAAATTATTGGAGCAGCTATTTTAAGAAGCCGACAAGAAATGTTATCTAAACCAGTGGCCTTATGTGTGGGCATCTTTTGAAGGATTTTTAAAACAATATCCGGAGAGGTTAAAGTTAAATCAAACGAAAAATCAGTTGGCGTGATATAATCTTCCAAGCTTTTATCACTCTCCACTAGAGTAGCAGACAACTTAGGACCTATATCACTGAAATGGTCATTCAAAATCTCACAAAGGTTTGAAGGATCCGTGTAGGAAACTTCATTAATGACCAGTTCACTAATTGTACTCATTGCAGTGTTCTTTACCGTGAGACAATTGATTGATAGTTTTCCAAATTGCTCTGGAGTTACCCACATTTTTTTCAAATTGAGAATGGTAATATTTTGATTTAGTCTCTTTAATTTTATTATTAATAGAATTTCTTAGTTTTTTGAAATCAGCCCAGACATCTGGATCATTTTGATTTATTGCCTGCTTTTTTAAGTTGTCACGATCAATAATCAGTTTTCTTAATTGGGAAGTTAATCCACGGGGACCGCTTATTCCTAACCCGTTCTGGTTAGTATTGGGCAATGTTTATCTGCAATCACTGTAAACATTTCTTGCCAAGTTTCTAACATTTCATTTACAGTGTTGCAATTATCTAAACAATCCCAAGAAACTGTACTAAGATCAGCAAGAAAAGATTCAGCTTTAAAATTTTTAAAACTTCTCGTCGTGACAAATTTATGAGAATTTTTAGTTGGTATAGCTGCTTTACGAACGGCATATACCATGCTATGGTCACTGATTCCAACATGGGCAACTCCAGAAACAATAACCCGCGAAGGATCGCTAGAAAATATAACATCAATCAATGTTCTAGAAGAGGTAGTTACCCTAGTAGGTTCTTTAATAAGCTGCGTTAATTGATAGGTTTCACTAATAAGTTTTAGCTTATTTAAGTGGCTATTATAAGTTTCTGAAAGATAATTGCAGTTTAGATCTCCAAGAAGAACATATTCTGTACATTCAACATCTAACTTTTGAACTAATTTCTCTAAACTACAGAAAAAACCGTCATCGCATGATGGTGGTCTGTAAAGAGTGGTTACATTAAAAGATGCACTATTTGGCTTAATAATATCAACACTCAATATTTCATAAGGTTCATTATTCAAATCAGGTCTAAGACGATAATTTATACTCGACAGACAGATAATTTATACAGACAGACAGACAGACAGAGAGACAGAGAGACAGACAGGTAGACAGGCAGGCAGGCAGGCAGGCAGACAGACAGACAGACAGACAGACAGACAGACAGACAGACAGACAGACAGACAGACAGACAGACAGACAGACAGACAGACAGACAGACAGACAGACAATAGGGAAACAAAGGCTCTTGGCCGAGGTAATAACAACAATAAATGAATTTCCTGTTTAATTATTTAGCACAGCCATACCTGTTGGAAGAATCACTTTCTTTCTGGCTGTTGATTAATATCGTTTCATTGACATTCAGAACGTTGTTAATTATGTTGTAGAAATCGGTGGTTAACTCTGAGTTCACAGTAGACTAAAATGAAAAATAATTAAGGACTTGAAATCATTTAACCAACACGAAACATCATAGTATAATCCAGAAATGTCAAATTAACAAAACACACATGCAACACAATGGCGAAACAAGATAGAGTACGCGCAGTGTAATTAGTGCGATGAAGAACGATATGATGCATTGCAGAACACGACACGATACACTACATAATACAACACAACACACTACATAATACAACACAACACAACACAATACAATACAACACAACACAACACAACACAACACAACACAACACAACACAACACAACACGGCACGGCAGAAAACGACACAACACAACACGACACGACGCGACACACCACACTACAACACTACACAATACAACACTACATAATACAACACAACACGACACGACACGACACGACACGACACGACAAGACACGATACGATACGAAACGATACGATACGATACGAAACGAAACGATACGATACGAAACGAAACGATACTAATGAAAGACATTAAAATACGATGAGATCATACTTGGTGTAATGGTGGATCAACATTTGCAATATTCTCCAGTATCTTTGAGATATTTCCAATTTCAGAAGAAGTAATAGTGTTTGTTTCCATTGTAAAACGTCTAACATCACTAGTAATATTTAGGACGTTCGATGTTGTCAATTCCAACTAAAGTAAAAATGAATTAAATAGTTGGTGATTTGTTCGAGATTACAGAAATTACGGACTAGTAAGAATAAAGAATGCTAAATAGAAAAAATAACCCTACAAAGACTCTGAAGAGAAAATGATTGAACAATGTCAACAATAATAATAACAATAATAATAATAGTAATAATAACAATAATAATAATAATAATAGAAATAATATTAATAATATTAATAATAATAATAATAATAATAATAATAATAGCAATAATAATAGCAACAATAATAATAATAATAATAATAAGGGTAGTGGTGGTGGTAGTAATGGTAGTAGTAGTAGTGGTGGTGGTAGTAGTGGTGGTGGTAGTAGTGGTGGTGGTAGTAGTGGTGGTGGTAGTAGTGGTGGTGGTAGTAGTGGTGGTGGTAGTAGTGGTGGTGGTAGTAGTGGTGGTGGTAGTAGTGGAAGTAGTAGTAGTAGTAGTAGTAGAAGTAGTAGTAGTAGTGGTAGTAGTAGTGGTGGTGGTAATAGTGGTGGTAATAGTGGTGGTAGTAGTGGTGGTAGTAGTGGCGGTAGTAGTGGTAGTAGTGGTGGTAGTAGTAGTGGTGGTAGTAGTAGTAGTGGTAGTAGTAGTAGTGGAAGAAGTAGTAGTAGTAGTAGTAGTAGTAGTAGTAGTAGTAGTAGTAGTAGTAGTAGTGGTGGTAGTAGTGGTAGTAGTGGTAGTAGTAGTAGTAGTAGTAGTAGTAGTAGTAGTGGTAGTAGTAGTAGTAGTAGTAGTGGTAGTAGTGGTAGTAGTAGTAGTAGTGGTAGTAGTGGTAGTAGTAGTAGTAGTAGTAGTAGTAGTAGTAGTAGTAGTAGTAGTAGTAGTAGTAGTAGTAGTAGTAGTAGTAGTAGTAGTAGTAGTAGTAGTAGTAGTAGTAGTGGTAGTAGTGGTAGTAGTAGTAGTGGAAGAAGTAGTAGTAGTAGTAGTAGTAGTAGTAGTAGTAGTAGTAGTAGTAGTAGTAGTAGTACTAGTGGTGGTAGTAGTGGTAGTAGTGGTAGTAGTAGTAGTAGTAGTAGTAGTAGTAGTGGTAGTAGTGGTAGTAGTAGTAGTGGTAGTAGTGGTAGTAGTAGTAGTGGTAGTAGTAGTAGTAGTAGTAGTAGTAGTAGTAGTAGTAGTAGTGGTAGTAGTAGTAGTAGTGGTAGTAGTAGTAGTAGTAGTAGTGGTAGTAGTGGTAGTAGTAGTAGTGGTAGTAGTAGTAGTAGTAGTAGTAGTAGTAGTAGTAGTAGTAGTGGTAGTAGTGGTAGTAGTAGTAGTGGTAGTAGTGGTAGTAGTGGTAGTAGTAGTAGTAGTATTGGTAGTAGTAGTAGTAGTAGTAGTGGTAGTAGTGGTAG
>JAWNZC010000013.1:115000-152500 GCA_035771165.1 Paragorgia papillata
TAGTGGTAGTAGTGGTAGTAGTGGTGGTAGTAGTGGTAGTAGTGGTGGTAGTAGTAGTAGTAGTAGTAGTGGTGGTAGTAGTAGTAGTAGTAGTAGCAGTAGTAGTGGTGGTAGTAGTGGTGGTAGTAGTGGTGGTAGTAGTGGTGGTAGTAGTGGTGGTAGTAGTAGTAGTAGTAGTGGTAGTAGTGGTGGTAGTAGTGGTGGTAGAAGTGGTGGTAGTAGTAGTGGTGGTAGTGGTGGTAGTGGTGGTAGTGGTGGTAGTGGTGGTAGTGGTGGTAGTGGTGGTAGTGGTGGTAGTGGTGGTAGTAGTAGTAGCAGTAGTGGCAGTAGTGGTAGTAGTGGTGGTAGTAGTGGTAGTAGTGGTGGTAGTAGTGGTAGTAGTGGTGGTAGTAGTGGTGGTGGTAGTAGTAGTAGTAGTAGTAGTAGTAGTGGTGGTAGTAGTGGTAGTAGTGGTAGTAGTGGTAGTAGTGGTAGTAGTGGTGGTAGTAGTGGTGGTAGTAGTGGTGGTAGTAGTGGTGGTAGTAGTGGTGGTAGTAGTGGTGGTAGTAGTGGTGGTAGTAGTGGTGGTAGTAGTGGTGGTGGTAGTGGTGGTGGTAGTGGTGGTGGTAGTAGTGGTGGTAGTAGTGGTGGTAGTAGTAGTAGTGGTGGTAGTAGTAGTAGTAGTGGTAGTAGTGGTGGTAGTGGTGGTAGTGGTGGTTGTAGTGGTAGTAGTGGTAGTAGTAGTGGTGGTAGTAGTGGTGATAGTGGTGGTAGTAGTGGTAGTAGTAGTGGTGCTAGGGGTCGTGGTAGTAATTATTATAATTATAATAATAATAATAATAATAATAATAATAATAATAATTATAATAATAATAATAATAATAATAATAATAATAATAATAATTATAATAATAATAATAATAATAATAATAATAATAATAATAATAATAATAATAATAATAATAATAATAATAATAATAATAATAATATGCACAAGAAGTACTACCAGATAAGGATGTAGAAGCTACAAATATAAGAGGACTATTTAAACTTTTTAAAATAACCTTAGCATAGCTTGTCAATGTTTCATTTCTTTTCCAGCACTTTTCATGATTACTAAGTTTCCATTGTGCCTTAACGGTTTCTTTCCACGGGTACATGCAACGAGCTTCTATTGTCCCATCAGATGGACCGTATTTGCATTTCAGTAGCAATGTTTTGTTGTATTTCGTTTTCTTGAGGTAATAGTTTCCATAAACATCAAGAGTTTCAGTGTAATTCTTGCACGTGTCTAAATGTGGATAAACGTTTTTGTTTCAATTGTTTGGCAGATGAGATAATACATTAAAAAACTCATCAACAATTCATAAAGAAAAAGCAAGAGAAATTAAGGTTTAATGAGTGCCTGTAAATATGATACAGAACTCGTTAAGGTGGCTCCATACAGTTTCTTGAAAAATGGAAAATACAAGTTTGAGAGTCCAAAACACGTGCATATACGGAGAGGTTAAACGAAACATCAGTTGGCGTAATATAATCTTCAAAGCTTTTATCACTCTCCTCTATAGAGTAACAGACAACTTAGGACCTATATCACTGAAATGGCCGACCAGTCGGCCCTTGGAATAAAGTTAATGCTAACGATAGACCTCTGCCTATCATGGACGCGGGCGCGTCTTTGCCAGGTGAACCGATGTTGATACCGACGTTAGTCAAGCTCGATTAGTCGGAAAAGATCTCTGAGTCTCAGACAGGGGTCGAACTTAATTCTAATGACCGGTTAGACGCTCTAACCATTGAGCCACTAAGGCTCAGATAGAGAGCTAAGGTTGAAAATTCATAGTCATATGCGCTTCCAATAGCACCAAAAATTAAGTCTGTCTAATTTGAAAGAACTCATAAAATTCTAATGGAACATCCTTTACAACTTTTTCGTATCTCTCTTCGTTTTCAAGATATTTCAATTTGTTTGATATGTAAATGAGATGGTCTCTGACGTCAGGTGTGGGGTCAAATATTTTCACATGTAGCAAAACCAGTTATATCTCTAAGTTTGTTCAGCGAAATCATTTGAAACTGTGCACATAAAAACTCCTTGCGACGCTGAACATTTCATGTTAGATAAATAAAATAAATATTCAGAGAACATCTCATTTACATATCAAACAAATTGAAATATCTTGAAAACGCAGAAAGATACGAAAAAGTTGAAAAGGATCTTCTATTACAATTTTATGAGTTCTTTCAAATTGGACAAACTTAATTTTTAATGCCAATCCCCTTTAATGACCAGTTCACTAATTGTACTTATTGCGGTGTTCTTACGGTGAGACAATTGATTGATAGTTTTCCAAATTGCTCTGGAGTTACCACATTTTTCTCAAATTGAGAGTGGTAATATTTTGATTTAGTCAGTTTTTTGAATCATTGGATCATTTTGATTTATTGCCTGCTTTTTTAAGTTGTCACGATCAATAATCAGTTTTCTTAATTAGGAAGTAATCCACGGGGACCGCTTATTCTTAACCCGTCTGGTTCTTATTGGGCAATGTTTATCTGCAATCACTGTAAACATTTCTTCCCAAATTTCCAACATTTCAATCACAGTGTTGCAATTATCTAAACAATAAACTTTACTAAGATCAGCAAGAAAAGATTCAGCTTTAAAATTTTTAAAACTTCTCGTCGTGACAAATTTTATGAGTATTTTTAGTTGGTACTGTATATAGTTGTTTTACGAACGGCATATACCACGCTATGGTCACTGATTCCAACATGGCCAACTCCAGAAACAATAATCCGCGAAGGATCGCTAGAAAATATAACATCAATCAATGTTCTAGAAGAGGTGCGTTAATTGATAGGTTTCACTAATATGTTTTAGCGTATTTAGTTGGCTATTATAAGTTTCTGAAAGATAATTGCAGTTTAGATCTCCAAGAAGAACATATTCTGTACATTCAACATCTAACTTTTGAACTAATTTCTCTAAACTACAGAAAAAACCGTCATCGCATGATGGTGGTCTGTAAAGAGTGGTTACATTAAAAGATGCACTATTTGACTTAATAATATCAACACTCAATGTTTCATAAGGTTCATTATTCAAATCAGGTCTAAGACGATAATTTATACTCGACCGAAGATACTAATACAGACTCCACCTCCACAGCGATTTCGATCTCTTCTTATTACTTCATAGCCATTAATATCCATTAGATTATTGGAGATTGTAGAGTCCAGGCTAGTTTCATTTATTGCTAATACATCCAGAGACTGGCCTTCCATCAAAATTCGCAATTCGTCAATATGCAAAGTAAGTTATGTTTAAGCCACAGACACAGACACACAGACAGACAGACAGACAGACAGACAGACAGACAGACAGACAGACAGACAGACAGACAGACAGACAGACAGACAGACAGACAGACGACAGGCAGGCAGGCAGGCAGGCAGGCAGGCAGGCAGGCAGGCAGGCAGACAGACAGACAGACAGACAGACAGACAGACAGACAGACAGACAGACAGACAGACGGAAAGACGGACAGTTGGATGATTAAATATTGATTCTTACATTACCTGGCCAGTGCAGTTTTTCTGTGGGGTAAACGGGACTTTCTGTGTAAGATTCGGTCTGATTAGCTAAAATTTGTCAACGGTAGACAATAGTTATTAAATCTAAGATTAAAACATCTTACAAATAAGATAATACATTGATGGCGCAATAGACAATCCAGAAGACAGATTGTCGTCTGGATTGTCTATGATTAAAGCAAGCAATTTGAATTCGTACTAATCTATTTTCAGAGAGGGGTTGGAAAGGGAGGGAAGGTAGCTTTACACAATGTTGTTTTGAAATTTTTGATTTCTGAGCTTTCGGCAAGTGTACGGGGGCCGTCTTCAGAGAAATAACCACAGAAAAAAGAACAACCAGAAGTCCAACTCTGTGTCGGTACTTTTGATCACAGAATAAAGAACAACCAGAAGTCCAACTCTGTGTCAGTACCTTTGATCACAGAATAAAGAACAACCAGAAGTCCAACTCTGTGTCGGTACCTTTGATCACAGAATAAAGAACAACCAGAAGTCCAACTCTGTGTCGGTACCTTTGATCAGAGAATAAAGAACAACCAGAAGTCCAACTCTGTGTCGGTACCTTTGATGTAGGTGTCCTCGCGCATGTTGGCTCGCGTATGTCAAACGTCACCATCCTGGTAAGTTCCACCGGCACGTTTTACCCTCCCGGCTTCTCAATCGTCGTCATTGTGTCGCCATCACTTGTCATTTTACGCCACCCTGGTAAGTTCCACGGGCAAATTTGACCGTCAAAAGTGCTGTGGAACTTACCAGGATGGCGTAGGATGGCGTAATGCTCATTGAGAAAAAAGGAACAAGTTTTCATGCGAGTCAGACTTCTGGTTGTTTTTATTCGATGGTCGTCTTGCAATGCGTCATCCCGCGTGCACACGCGTCTTGTTCAAAAAAGAAACTAAATTGCATTTAATCAGTGATTAGATAATTATAAGTTCTAATTAAAGGTTTGACTATGGAGAATAAAAAAGTGTCGACCAAGTGTCGTGTAGATGGTCTATTCCTGTAAACAACAGTGTAAACATACAAACTTTTTACATAAGATATATCGCCATGTAAAGCTTCAAGCACCATATAAGATAAAATAAGATAGACTACGATAGGATAGGATAGGATAGGAAAGAATGGGATAGATAGGATAGGATAGGAAAGGATAGGATAGGAAAGGATAGGATAGGAAAGGGTAGGATAGGATAGGATAGGAAAGGATAGGATAGGAAATGATAGGATAGGGAAGGTTAGGATAGATAGGATACGATAGGAAATGATAGGATAGGAAAAGATAGGATAGCAAATGATAAGATAAGATAAGAGATGAGATGATAGGATAAGATAGGATAGGATAGGAGAGTGTAGGGTGATAACTGAGACGTTGTTGACTCATTAGTACTCAAACAGCACAATTTCACTGAACAGACGATTTCTAAAGATGAACTAAAATTCAAAAATAGTTTCATAAAATCATTTTCTATTTAAGTATTTGTATAGGTAATAGCACTCAAGTGCAATTTGGAAAAAACATGCACGAGTGAGTTTTTCTATCAAAATTGCATGAGTCCAAAGGACGAGTGCTATTTGAGGTCTTTGAAAAACTCACGAGTGCGTGTTTTTTTCAAATTGCACAAGAAATCATGCTATTACTTATTAATAATATACATAATATACATGAAAAAATTTAACATGAAGAGAATCTTTCCAATCAAACTGCTTTGTGCAAATAACATACATGAAAAAATTTAACAGGAAGAGCTTTTCTTCTAGTCAAAAATGATTTTTGTACAAATTTAAAAAAATAAAAAATTTGCACTGTATTTCCTTTTTTCTGCACTGTATTTCCTCAAAACTGCACTGCTATCAGCCAATCAGAATTGAGAAATTTTTTCATGTATTATTATATAATGTATAACAACATGTCTTACCGGCTGTCTTTCTTATCAGGATAAATCCAGTACTTCCTGAGCAATTTTCAGCTGGACCTCTCCCCACAGATGTAACGTTGACATCGAGATGCAAAGAACTGTTAGCTATGATGTGAATTATACCACCACCACCACCACCACTAGGAAGATAATCACACCCAGAGCTATTGCCACCATCAGCAATTAACTTTCCATTGCCGCTGACCTTTACCTAATGAAATGTGTTAATTATAACAAAGTGAAAAAGTGGTGAACTGCTGAGATTATTGGAACGAAATAATGACGTTTCGAGCGAAGTCCTTCATCAGAGTAAAATGTAATGAAATAAAAACAGGGTTTGTATATGCCAAAAGAGTGACGTAGATTAAAAGAAGCCAATCAAATGTTCGGGGAGTAAACATACTGATAATTAATGAGATCCGAAAATGTTAAATCATTTCGCTATTTTCACGGAATAATTTCTTGATTGTTATATTTGACGTACTCCAGACGGTACTGATTTAGAACAAATTACACAACACAAACCTTATTTGCTGACAAGCGAATGGTACCACCACCACCACCAGCAAAGCATTCAGGCTGGCCGCTCACATTTATGACGCTCGCTAAACAGGAAGTTGTTATATAATGTGATAGAATAAATTAATTCATCATCATCATCATCATCATCATCATCATCGTCGTCGTCATCGTCGTCATCGTCGTCGTCATCGTCGTCATGGTCGTCGTCATCGTCACCGTCATCGTCATCGTCATCGTCGTCGTCATCGTTTTCATCATCATCATCTTCATGATCATCATTCCCTACCTATTGTTATTTTACCGCTCAATGCTTTTAGTTCAATGGCACCTCCTCCAGCTCCTCTTGTATATTTCTCAAAACATCCTTAAAGAGCGAAATATCTTTTCAAATACAAAATAATTTTAATAAAGCTATTTGATGTAAAAGACACTTGACTATCAAGACCTGTATTTGCTAAATACTAAAAGAAATATCCAACACAACAATCATCTTGCCGCTTCACTACATCATAGCAATGACATGCCGATTTTATATCAAGATGCCGAAGTTTCGCCTGCTTCAAAATTTTCAGCTAACGTGCAAACCAGGTGACCGTGAGAAAGTCTCCCCAGGATCACAAAATCCAAAATAGAAAAGTGTCCACAAAGTAAAAATGTAGTGCAGTCATATTAGGGCCTTTTATACGGGGCAAAATAAGTCGCAAACAGCTCGTATAAAACGGTCATGTAATCAATAAACCGCGACTAAAATAAGCCCAGGGTTGAAGCTAGTCCAAAATAAGCCGCGGCTTATTCACGAATTGACCGTTTAAACGAGCTGTTTCTTCAAAAAGTGGAATAAATGCAGGTTTCAACTTCAGAAGGTGCTCATGAATATTTTGAAAAAGAGTGGACTAACGTTATGCATAGAATAACATTCAAGACATCAAATACTGTTAACAGACGTGTTTCATCCGTGGCTATGACAACAGTCACGTTTCAAAATGGCCGTAAATTTACATTTAATTCAATACATTTCAAAAACGAGTTCGGTGACCCCCAAATTCTTTCGCATTAAAACATTCCTTTAAATTTAAGTAATCAATAGGCAGATTTAAAAAAAATTCTTTAAATTTTAAATCTTACTATTGATTACTCAATCGTAAAGAAATGTTAATGCAAAAAAATATTTGGGGTCACCAAACTCTTTTTGGAAATAAACGATTCGCTGAACTATAGCTGAATCATGACGAACCATGCATCAGGGATTAGAATGGTCAACAGCTGGACCATTGAAGACACTAAAACTTTGTGACACAAAACGTTGGGTTCTTTTTTGACTAGTTTTTCTAGTCAAAGATATATTCTAGTCAAGTCAAATCTATTTTTTGGAAATCACTCTTTTCGGATTCTTTTTTCTCTGGTTTCATTCTTGTTTGAGATATCTTTCAGAAATATTTTTCAGTTCTTTTGAAAGTCATCTTCTCTGTTGTTTATTTCGTTAATTCAAATTCGGAGAGACACCACTGATCTCTATATACAAAATCCAACATGCTAAATTAGCTCAAAATAACCTTAACACACTGAAATAAACAAATACACTTGCCTGGGTTGTTCGTGGTGAGTTTGCGATGATATGTTGGTCAAGTTTCGGGATTGCTCCAGAATAACAACCCGTCAATATTATTACGGGTTGGTCTGCAGCAATCACGAAACTCTTCAAACCAGTATATCATCGCAAATTCGCCACAAACAACAACCCAGGCAAGTGTATTTTGTTTATTTCAGTGTGTTAAGGTTATTTTGAGCTATTTTAGCATGTTGGATTTCTCGTAGAGACAATAAATTCTATTGACTTGTACAACGGCTTATTTAATTAATTCAGTTCATTCAAATATTTAAGCGGACGTACATACGACCGGAAGCCCGGTGGTCAATCTGGCGGGAAAAATTTTCCAAATATATTGGAATATTTTCTCACGTGATTCCAGCCTTTACCAGGGCGTTTGATCGGCCTGCTCGCTTCCTTCCTCAAACGCCCTGGGGACGAGGTTGGTTGAAGCCTTTTTGATCATAACTGGCACAAAACTACGCATAATTACGTTTCCTGAGGAATGTTTAAGAAAAGCAATCAACCAATGAAAATGCAGAGCCCATCAGTCGATGCCAGGGCTTTTTCCCGCCCTCCCAATTTCAAAAAGACCCTCGTCTTATCCTTTACCTGGTTGCCCACAAAAACTGTTTACTATTCACGCAAATGTTCTCCTATAAACAAAAAGTTTTGAAATAGGTTCCTACCTGGATAACCTCCCAAAAGAACCGACGTATCACCAGGATTCTTATGAGCATTAATTGTAAGACATTTTTTGGAAGCAGCTTTACAACGACCTCTTTTTGATACTCCTCCTCCTTGTCCTCCTCCTCCTCCTCCTCCTATACCTTGCCCTCCACCCAGCCCTTCAAAAATATGTTGAAAAATATAAGCCGCGGGAATTGTTCCAGCTTTTATTATAAAACTTTGAAGAACAAGAAAACTATTGAAATAGTGATTTTTTATGTGATTTAATTCATTTTAGAGCAGGGGTGCGCAATGGCAGGACAGGGCAGAGCAGTGTGCAGTGCAGCATGCAGTGCAGTGCAGTGCAGTGTAGTGTAGTGTAGTGTAGTGTAGTGTAGTGTAGTGTAGTGTAGTGTAGTGTAGTGTAGTGTAGTGTAGTGTTGTGTAGTGTAGTGTAGTGTAGTGTAGTGTAGTGTAGTGTAGTGTAGTGTAGTGTAGTGTAGTGTAGTGTAGTGTAGTGTAGTGTAGTGTAGTGTAGTGTAGTGTAGTGTGGTGTGGTGTGGTGTGGTGTGGTGTGGTGTGGTGTGGTGTGGTGTGGTGTGGTGTGGTGTGGTGTGGTGTGGTGTGGTGTGATGCGGTGTGGTGCGGTGCGGTGCGGTGCGGTGCGGTGCGGTGCGGTGCGGTGCGGTGCCGAGTAGTGCAGTGCGGTGCAGTGCAGTGCGGTGCAGTGCAGTGTAGTGCGGTGTGGTGTGGTGTGGTGTGGTGTGGTGTGGTGTGGTGTGGTGTGGTGTGGTGTGGTGTCGTGTCGTGCAGTGCAGTGCAGTGTAGTGTAGTGTATGTTCCAAGCTACACTGATGAGCTGTTGTACAGCGAAACACCGTGTCTGTAGATTGAACTATGTAGGCTCCTTCACTTCGGTGTTGTTGAGCACTCTGTGAAGTTGCCGTGGGTACCTATTAGCGATAATGCAACGCTCACTACCCTTGTGGACGTTTGAGCACTCTGGGCCCATGCGCACTTCACGCTATCTGAATGTACTTCACCGACGCTGCGGTTGTCACCGACGATCGCATGTGTATAAGTAATTGGTGAAATTCATTCAGATTGTTCCAAGCTACACTGATGAGCTGTTGTACAGCGAAACACCGTGTCTGTAGATTGAACTATATATATATATATATATATATATATAAATAAATATATATTACGCAATTAGCACAACAAGCAAGCCAGCCCGGCCAGGCGAGCTAGCCCTTCTCATGTAAAAATCATCTCGGCAAAGCAGGCTAGCTCAGGTACCCGGGCTATAGCTCGCCTCCATATACACACCCTCTAATAGTATAAAGTAGTAGATACGTTTTGTATCTGCAAAAGTTGAAAACTGAAGACAAGCAATAAATGTAAAGAGGATGGTTCCTATGTCCAAAACTGTTGAACAAATAAATACTATTAAACTTGAATCTATACTAACGCTTTGATAAAGTACTGTAAATACGATATCGCTATAAAAGCACACATGCAAGCTCTTGACATTGTCACCAGCTTAATTCAACGTTTTACCTGATTAGAGCGATTGAACTAATTACGGTGCCAACTTATGAGAAAATTACTGTTATAACATAGATGTACTATAATGGCGTTTCTGATTGGCTACTGTGCGTGCTCCATAACTCGATGGAGCGCGCGGTAATTTCAAACGTAATGAGAAACTCATTTTTAATCAGCGAAATAAATATTGTTTTCCGTTGTTTTGTGTCTGATTCTCTGTTATAAAAGAAATGGTTCATGGTTTGGCGTGCTCCATTGAGTTATGGATGCACTTGGGAAGTTGGAGAGCACTCAGAAACGCTTTTTTCGTGGTCTCCGAACTTCCCGTGTGCATCCATAACTCGATGGAGTACCCAAAAACCATGAACCATTTCTTAATTATGACTTTTATTATTAACGTTTCAACGTACAGGTCTCCGCTGGCCACATAAACAGCTCTCGCGGGCCTCAGCTTGCGCATCACAAAGCCCGGCATACACTGAAACAAGTTTCCGAAACAAGTTTCCTAAACACATTTTCGAAAAAGTTTCCAAAACTTGTTTCAAAAAATAGAACAGTGTTCTAATCAGGAAAACTTTTGTTTCTGAAACAATGTTTCGGAAACTTTTCAACATACACTGGAAACTTTTATTTCTGAAACCGTGTTTCGGTAACTTGTTTCGGAAATTATCTCTGCAAGACCTGACTGTCTAACTAAACAAGTAGATAAATTATCGAACTTTAATTTGTTGCAAGCCTAAATGCAACTGCTTAAAACTTACCTGCCTTTGAACAGCGATGGCATTTCTCTGTTCCTGGGCAAGATTTTCTCGAGTTATCATTTCCAGTGCAGTAAATCTCTGTATCTTGTGTTGAATTAATAACAATATTACCAAAACAACTCATAATGGAAACACTTCGTTCTCCAACCAGCTCAAGTTTCCCGTAGATCTCAACATTGTAGAGAAACGTGAACTGTGTTGACTGTGTCTCTTTAGTTTTAACAATCCCAATCTTTACCGTGGTACAATTGCCTCCATTGGTACAGAGCTTCCTGATGCCGTCACTGCTGTTCAGGGTTAAGGTTTGGTTAAGGTTCACCACAACAGACTCACGGGTGGCTATGGCATATTAGAGAATGAATTAAATGTCAGATGAAAGTTTATCACCAACCTTAAGGTTACTGTAGACCATTCTGTGCTGTAGACCTTCGGGTTACGTTTTAGGGAAAACATTATAGCGCTCCGCCTGTTTGTTGCACATATACCAAAACCTACACATTCGAAAGCTGATATAACTGGCTACAAGACTGCAGCAAAACATTTGGTCATTCTATGAACGCAAATAATAAAAAATAGCGCTTCTGTTTATTAAAGTTTTCATTCCAATTCGAAATGCTATAAGTGAACAAACTATTTATAAAGCTCTGAAAATTGACAGTTTGGTAGATAAATATCACAGCAAAAAAACTGTGTCTGGGTTTGTAATTCCAAATACTTTTAGAGTTATCGAATTTTTACTATTACAGATAAAACATGCATAATCTTACAGGAGGTTGAATGGGCTTGCATAAACGGCCGTAAAACGATAAATATTGAAAATTTTACAATCCCAGATACAATTTTGTCACCGGAATATTAATTTACTCGAATATCAATTTTTAGATATCATGATTCTGATAAATTCGTGTTCGCTTATAGCTTTTTAAAGTTCTTACTTTAGCTCAAAACATTTCTTTGATAAAAAGCCGTGTGAAAGAAACCTCTTGTCACTTATTAACTTATTCACACAAAGTAAATAATTAGCTTTTTCCTTGTTTAGAAATAAGCAGCCCTCATTACATGCTTCAATTTCAGCGAATAAAAACAAAAACAAAAAATATGGTTTGATGCACTGCAAAACCTCCAATTCTTGTCAAGATAATTTTTCTTGTTTTGAAATTTTATTTCTTGTTTTAAGATATTTAATCTTGTTTTAAGAGAAAATATCTTGTCAAGAAACCGCAGTAAGATTATTATCTTGCAAACGGGACAAGAAAATCTTAAAACAAGTATTTTTTTCTTAAAACAAGTTTTTGGGAATTTGCAGTGTGGTCTACAGTAACCTTAAAATACTTATATACGTCATCTATTTCATGATTATTTTAAATGTTACATAAAGTGACTGTATCCTCGGGTGGAATATGTAAGTAGAGAAAAATTGAACTTGGCCGCGACTGGGACTCTAAAGGCTAGTTTCCACTCAGGAAAATGTTCCGCAGGACAGGAACGGACAGGAAAGTTTCTTTTGTGTTATTAAAAGTCATTAGTTCCGACCGAGAGCTCACAAGACAAAGAAAACTTCCCTGTCCGTTCCGGTCCTACGGAAAATTTTCCTGAGTGGAAACTAGCCTTAACACGCGACCTTCGGTTTACTGGTTCGACGCCCTACCAAAACTAAGCTACATGCATGGTCAAGTTAGGAGCAGATCGTGGAATGATGGTACTTCTTATATTATTAATATTTTGAGCGTCACACTATAGTAATTAACATGAGGTCGCGGGTTCGAATCTCAGGCACGGTCAAGAAGAATAGATCACATCTTCATTATTTATCTAGTAAGTTTGTCTTTCTTGTTTGAATAAATTCTAAATCTTTGGCTGTTTGTGTCATATAAAATCTACTGAAAAGAAAATTAGCAATCAATGCTTTTAAACTATTTCTTCTTCAGCTTATTAAACTGCTATTCATAAAAACCAACATAAAATGTACAGTTGTAGTTTAAACTGAGAGTAGTATGTCCAAACCAACATGAACAATAACTGTCATTCAAACTCTGGACGCCATATAAAACTAAACTCTTTACTTCTAATGTATTGCTTCTTCAGTATAACTGAGAGTAGTATGTCCAAACCAACATGAACAATAACTGTCATTCAAACTCTGGACGCCATATAAAACTAAACTCTGTACTTCTAATGCATTGCTTCTTCAGTATAACTGAGAGTAGTATGTCCAAACCAACATGAACAATAACTGTCATTTAAACTCTGAACGTCATATAAAACTAAACTCTTTACTTCTAATGTATTGCTTCTCCAGTATAACTGAGAGTAGTATGTCCAAACCAACATGAACAATAACTGTCATTCAAATTCTGGAGGTCATATAAAACTAAACTCTTTACTTCTAATACATTGCTTCTTCAGTATAACTGAGAGTAGTATGTCCAAACCAACATGAACAATAACTGTCATTCAAATTCTGGATGCCGTAAAAACTAAACTCATTACTTCTAATGTATTGCTTCTCCAGTATAACTGAGAGTAGTATGTCCAAACCAACATGAACAATAACTGTCATTCAAACTCTGAACGCTGTATAAAACTAAACTCATTACTTCTAATGTATTGCTTCTTCAGTATAACTGAGAGTAGTATGTCCAAACCAACATGAACAATAACTGTCATTCAAACTCTGGACATCATATAAAACTAAACTCTTTACTTCTAATGTATTGCTTCTTCAGTATAACTGAGAGTAGTATGTCCAAACTAACATGAACAATAACTGTCATTCAAACTCTGGAAGCCATATAAAACTAAACTCTTTACTTCTAATGTAGTGCTTCTTCAGTATAACTGAGAGTAGTATGTCCAAACCAACATGAACAATAACTGTCATTCAAACTTTGGACGTCATATAAAACTAAACTCTTTACTTCTAATGTATTGCTTCTTCAGTATAACTGAGAGTAGTATGTCCAAACTAACATGAACAATATATTATTAAACCTAAATTCAAAAATGAACTCGGCAATCGCAGCGATCATATAGAAAATGTTATATCTCGGCGATCGTTGCGTTTTATACGGAAACGGTGATTTTGCATTTTGCAATCTCAGCGATCTTGGCGGCGATGAGTATAGCGGAGCATTAAAACAACGGCCGCGATCAACGATATTTAGGGACTTTAAAGTCCACGACGCGGCAAGCTCGATGACGCGCCTTAAAAACAAAAGAATTGTTAATGAAAACAAAGTGAATGAATAATTTGTAATGAGTAAATATCAATACCGTCCTCGTTCTGTGAAATTCGCCACTCTCAGCATTTTTACGTCTTCAGAACAACGCGAACATGCAGAGAAGTGAGAGCTGTTTCTTATTTAAAGTTGACTTCAGCTCAGACACTACAGCCGTTTTAGCAAGAACTGGAGCGTCTAAAGTCCTTAAACAAGCTTAAACATGAAATACGGCAGTTAATTTACCGTGTCTTCTTTTAAATGCATTGCTTTTTAACGTTTTTAAAGCCGCGTCGTCGAGCTAGCCGAGTCGTAGATCTTAAAGTCCCTAATAATTATGGAAACAGCGACGCGATTGTTGATCGCTATACGATCGTTGCGATCGCCGAGTTAATTTTTATGTGATCGTAGAACCAGGCTTAATGTATTGTTTAGTATGTTCAAACTTCAAACCAACATACAAAACAATTAGTCGGTCCACTCATGGCACCGTAAAGCCAAACTGCTCATTTCTAAGGTACTGTTTGTTGAGTATAACTGCATGAGAGCAGCATAGTTTTTTCAGATTTTTGCTGTATAAGCTAACGGTCGTATAGGACGACGACGGCAGTCTAAACTTCAGTATCTATAGCAGAAACCACGAATCCATTTACGTAGTATTGAATGCTCAAAGTTTGTTTTTCGACATCCAAAAGCTTTAGAGTTCTAAAAGGATTTTGTCACATAGTTTGAAGTCAAACTGATCAACCAAACCGGCGAAACATGATGTTTCGCCTTCCGCCCTTTTCACGAGTTAACGTTGTCCTGAAGACGTGAAAACGATCTGAATAACGTTGTATGTAGAACGGGGTCGGCGTTAAGATTACTCTTGGGACTAAAAATTATTAAATTTCTTTGTTGTGTAAGAAAAATTATATTTTATTAAGGACGTCGTCATTGACGTTCGCGTTGTATTTGATTAAGCTCTGTTACGCAGAAAGCCACTGATCTCTAGATGCCGACACTCAAATGACCCCATCCACACGTATACGTTTTCCTAGCGTTTTCATATTGTTTCAGGTAATGTGAGACCATTGTTTTCTGCTCCCCTGAGGACCGAGAACAATATAAAAACGCTATGAAAACGCATACGTGTGAACGTGCATGCCTGAGTAATGAGCCTAATAATAACAGCTTACGACAGCTTGCATAGCAAAGACTAAGGCCATGTCCACACGTATGCGTTTAATTTCATAGCGTTTTTATATTGTTCTCGGTCCTCAGGGGAGCAAAAAACAATGGTCTCATTACCTGAAACAATATGAAAACGCTAGGAGAATGTATACGTGTGGATGGGGTCTGAGGAAACTTTACCAACTCCGAACAGAAAATCCCACATTAATTAATATATATAGTAGCATGTCAAAACCAACATGAAAAAAGATGATGAAATTCATAGCGCTGTAAACCTACACTTTTTTGCTTGAACTCATCATTCCAGTCCAAGTTTTCAGAGGTGAATACAACCATCTGGTATAATACTAACCCAATTCGGACAGCAAAGAGTTAAACAGATATAGTATTTAATGAAGTATTGTTTTGTCAGTTTAACAAAATAAACCTACTCCAAAAGCCACCAATGATAAAATAATTAAAACTAAAAATTTGCCATTCAACTTCATCGCGCTTTAACCATATCGTTCTATTCTAAAATGTCGCTTTAGTCTTCAATATAACCTATTTCATATGACATCAGCAATAAAACAGATGTTAGGCATTAAACGGCAAAAACTCACCGTTTGGCTTCGACATCAAGTCATGGCAAGAATCTTTCGCTGGCTAAAAAAGAACACAATAAAAGTAATTTGCAAGATAAAAAAGAACATGAACTGAAAAATTGAACTTCAAAGTAAAAAGTAACCTACTGAAGCAGCGTGTAGTGAAATTTCTTTGAAAAGTAAAATGAGCAGAATAACGAAAGCCATTTTCACACTCCAAGCGAAACGACTTGAGTGGAGTATCATGCAAGTCCGTTGCAAAAACATATATATATTGTTTGTTATATCTTATGATGTTTTATATCATATTTGTTTACTGCTGTTAAGACAGCATTATATTTAACGCCACCAATGGATTAAAGCTTACTTTCCCAACCACGCATAAATCAAGTTAATAGGCCGTACCCACTATGACGTCAGTGGACAAAAAGCGTGCGAAGTAGTCTGGTCTTGGTAGTTAAATTAGCTAGTTTCAAAATGGCGTTTGCTTCAGCTGCTCGCGACAGCTCTAACACTTCCTGTGATGTTTTACATTCTGAAATCATTCTTGACGACCCTAGTTTTTTACAAAATTCTTGCACGGGTCGTGAAGATGATATGGGAATGTTGTAAGCGCTTCTGGTGATGTTGTTTATTATCCTGACGCTGTTGAAGGCGAGCCAAATCTGGTGTGTAATGGACAGTGGAACAACACAGCAAGACCGAAGCGAGACAAACGATGGCAGTGCTTTGCATGGCGACTGCAAAGGCTGGACAAAGTCTCTGAAATACTTTCCTTGTTTTACCCTTGAGAAGCTGGAAAACAAATTGATGAAGAACAGCCAAATAATGCCCGACAATGTTGCTCCAAAGGCCCATCGCAACTGAAATTGCCGCCATTTCAGGGCTGTCAGACATCTGTCCACCCGGACAAGAGCTTTGACAAAAGCTAGGGTTTTCATCTGTTTCAACAGCCTCTGAAAGACTACAAAGTGCTTTAGCACACTCTACTTTAACAACGTCCATGTTCATTTCAACAGCCTCTGAAAGGCTACAAAGTGCTTCAGCACCCTCTACTTCAACAGCGTTCATGTTGAAAATTTAGAATGCCGGTATGCAAAATTTAACTACTAAGACCAGACTACTTCGCGCGCTTTTTGTCCACTGACGTCATAGTGGGTACGGCCTATTGCCCCGGGCTACTATATATTAGCCAAGAAAACCGAGGTGATAATGTACTACTAACATGCAGGGTAGCTCACGAGACTATGCACCTATATGAATGAATAAAATGCTTCATTGCACTCGTAAACACATGACAGTATTTAGATACTGATAACCTAATGGCCCTGGTGTTTTTCACCGTAAAATAGCAAAACAATTCACAATTGGAATGGTTTCCTCATAACCCCCTTGGTGGAACTAGTTAGTAGATTTTAACTTTTTAACGAGTGATTTTCTTCTTTCTTTCTGAAAATGTTTTCCTGCGTTTTTCGCCTTGCTCCATCGACAAGAAAGAGAGCACGTACGACAGCCAAACAGAAGCAGTTTTGCCTTAAATCTATGTATGTATGGAATAGGAAATAAAAAAAATTTAAAAAGCTTATATTCATGGCGCTGTAAAACTGAAAAACATAAGCAAAGTACCGACTTTCTCGTCAGACTGTCAAAATTATGGTATATATATATATATTAGAAATTGACCGTTTATACGAGTGTGTTCCCGATTTAAATAGGACGCGTCTTAATTAAGTCGTGAGTTATTTTCTCCGTTTAAATAGCCCTATTGTGTTGCAATAGGGAGATTTAAACGGAGAAAATAACTCACGACTTAATTAAGACGCGTCCTATTTAAATCGCGAACACACTCGTATAAACGGTCAATTTCTAGTAAATCGCGAATTTTTTGTACTAGCTTTCAACCCTGTTCTTATTTTAATCGCGGCTTACTTTGGTCCCGAACAAATTCACCATTTATACGGACCTATACGAGTGTGTTCGCGACTTAAATAGGACGCGTCTTAATTAAGTCACGACTTATTTTCTCCTGTTTAAATGGCCCTCATATAAGGCACTCGAAGTTTTCTACTAATTGAATAATAAACTTCGTAACGTTTCAAAAGCTACATTGATCTGTTTTTCATCTATAAATGTTATATTAATTAGCCTCCATACATGTCAAGCCACAATATTATTGCTTAACCAAATTTTGGTCGATAATTAAGACGTCAATAATCTGTGGAAAATGCCGCTATTTCTATTTGAGAGAAAAACAAGTGCACCAAAATCAATCTTTTTTTGCGCGAAATTACCAGTTTTTTCTGGCGTGAAAGTGTCGTTTTTGTCTAGCGAAAAAGTGCTGTTTTCTCAGACAAAAAAAAATTGCCGTTTTTCCTAAATGAAGTAGTGCTTTTCTTAAAATGAAACCGTCCTTTATTCGGACGGACGCGGCTGTTTACTGACAAGTACATGTAAGTGCCCTTTTGGCAGATAAAACAACGCTCTCTGTGGGATGACGTAGTAATGTCTATATATCATATAACCTGTCAAAATATTGCAACAATTAGGGATATTTATAGGGTCATTTAAACAGGAGAAAATAAGTCGCGACTTTATAATTAAGACGCGTCCTATTTAAATCGCGAACACACTCGTATAAACGGTCAATTTCTAGTAAATCGCGACTTATTTTAGACTAGCTTTCAACCCTGTTCTTATTTTAGTCGCGACTTACTTTGGTCACGGATAAACTGACCATTTATACTTAAATCACGTGCTTAAATAGGACGCGTCGTTACTAATTAAGTCACGTCTTATTTTCTCTCGTTTAAATAGCCCTAATGTTTTTGAAAACAAAATTCGTGCGTAGCAGAAAAAACAACCAAATATCGAAAATTTGTAAACAACAAAGGTAAAAAACTAGAGGGCTGTGTAGACAGTGTTTTAGATAGAGTAAAAAGATGATAAACTGCCGAGAACAGTTTTTGAAACGAAATACTGACGTTTTGAGCAAACGCCCTTCTGATGAAAATAAAATAAAAAATTCATCACATTTTACTCTGATGAAGTGCTTCGCTCGAAACGTCAGTATTTCCTTATCAAAATATTGCTCAACAGTTTACCACCTTTTCACTTGACTACCGTATACAATCTCGAGCCCATAGTCTCTCTGCTTTTTGTCAGCGGGTGAGCGCGGGGGAAACTCGCGGGGGGGAAATTGGATTGATTCTCCGTTTTGATTGGGTCAATTCAAAACCAACAGATTCTGAAATAATGAAATTCATATTGCTTTATTCAATAATTACTACTTATTGACCAAGCGTGAGGTCTGTACTACTGAAATATCGGACCGACGTTTTTAGTACGGACCGACCAGGGGACCGACCGACCGAGCGCGCGCGCGCAGCGAAGCGAGATCCGTGCAGAAAACGGAGGTCCGATATTTCACTAGTACAGACCGAACAAGCGAGGTCAATAAGTAGTTCATTATATGACTACAAGTGTTGTAAACGTTCTGTGAAAACCTGACAAAGTGTTAGACTCGTATTTCGTCACCATCTTTCTTGCGAATTAAACCAAAATGGCATATGTTTTCCCATTTTTAAAGTACTTTCCTTTTAGCTAGAATCCTGAACGGCTGAACCTTCTACCCCCAATTTATAGCATTTTTCAATTGCTTTTGTTTGACATATCGCTCGAGGTTGTACGTTACGTAGTTGAATAAAAAACACACATTTGAAATACTATAATATTTGTGAGAAGTAAATGTTATATTATTACGAACATTGCTACGAACATTTTGAACATTTTAAAAAGTTTCACATAACACGGAAACTTAAACTATACATCAAATGAAAGCTTAACACAATTTCTAACAACATACCTGCACGATATATTTCAACAATGAGTAGTTCTGAAATTATAATCCTTCTTGTTGGAACGGCAGATTCCGGACCGCTGAGGAACCAATCAAATTGATGGATTTCACGTTCCGGATTGCTCACGAAAATAGTCCTATAATAAATATAAATATTTTCAAATTTAGACGCCTAGCTAGTTTGCATCTTTTCTCTTTGGTTAATTACTCGGGCTACCTGTGGTAGCCGAGTCTAGGTTTCAGTGGCTTTCCTGTATTATTTTTCTGGTCGACAAATTGCAATTATTGCTTTTTATGGCTTTGCGAAAGCACGCGGTGTGCGCCATCTTCTCTGGTCGCTATTGCTTGAGTGTTCGTTTACCTGGTTTGAAGCTTTTTAGAAGATCACGAGTGACTTTATACTGAACACTGTTATTGATCATTCATTTGGCTGACAACTGTGTTAATGTTAAATATGCTCACTACTGTTATATCATGTATGTGCATATATACACTGCTTTCCCAGAAAATATGAATCGCTACTGGATATTACACACTGTTACACATGTACACTCTGACATTTACATGTTACACAGTGTCGCATGATGTTAACAGGGTTGAACATGTTACATGCTGCATATACAAAGTGTTACATGTTACACATTGTTATATGGTATTACATCGTATTACATACTGTAATGTTACAGGGTGTAACACCATGAAACAGACTGTAAAAATTTGTAAGACTGTGTAACAGTGTGTAACACCGTGTAACACCTTGTAACAGTGTGTAACACCATGTAACAGTATATAACACCTTGTAACAGTGTGTAACACCATGTAACAGTGTGTAACACCTTGTAACAGTGTGTAACACCTTGTAACAGTGTGTAACACCTTGTAACAGTGTGTAACACCATGTAACAGTGTGTAACACCTTGTAACAGTGTGTAACACCTTGTAACAGTGTGTAACACCTTGTAACAGTGTGTAACACCTTGTAACAGTGTGTAACACCATGTAACAGTGTGTAACACCATGTAACAATGTGTACCACCTTGTAACAGTGTGTAACACCTTGTATGTAACAGTGTGTAACACCATGTAACAGTGTGTAACACCATGTAACAGTGTGTAACACCATGTAACAGTGTGTAACACCTTGTAACAGTGTGTAACAGTGTGTAACACCTTGTAACAGCGTGTAACAGTGTGTAACACCTTGTAACAGTGTGTAACAGTGTGTAACACCTTGTAACAGTGTGTAACACCTTGTAACAGTGTGTAACACCTTGTAACAGTGTGTAAGACCATGTAACAATGTGTAACACCTTGTAACAGTGTGTAACAGCATGTAAAGGTGAAGTAATACGGGCAACATTTTTCTTCAACTTAAAGTTGTGTTGCAAGTTGAAAAGCGTTGTTGCATGCACGTATTACCATCCACCTTAAACATTGTCACGCAACAATGATTTTGTTGCAAGTTGAAGAAATTTGTTGAAAAAAGTAGACTCCAGTTCTACTTGCTGCAACATGCTGATTCAACTTGCAACAAAATCATTGTTGCGTGACAATGTTTAAGGTGGGTGGCAATACGTTGAAGTGTGGAACAACGCTATTCAACTTGCAACGCAACAATGTTGCAGCAATTTGTTCTCGTATTACTTCACCTTAAGGTGGCATGGAGTTATAATATGCTCTATTTAGTGAACCATGTGTATATGATAAGGAGCAGACAATTGGGTTTCAAAAAGTCTGCAAAACGATTTCCGTGCAGAACATGCAAATCACAATATAGCGCGACTTTCCATTGAGCTTTGCCCCGCTTCAAACGTCGCACTTCTGCCGTGTTGAATTCAGTTCATAAATTGATTACAGCGTTAAGAGAACCCCCTTTTCGAATTCCAACTTCTATCTCTTAGCACATTTCGTTGAGATGCGCGACTGAATATCATTCGACGTTTGAAACAGCAGTCGCATTTCAGTTCAAAAGAAGGGCCTGAACTGAGGTTACATTTCAGTTAGAATTGAATTCGACACGGCACAAGTCCGACGCTTGAAACAGGCCTTAACACGTTCCCATTTGACCCAATAGAAATTAAGGCGTTGCACAAATTAAACTTGCCTAGACAACATCATTCATATTGCCCTTGAGTCTTGACAACATCATATTGCCCAACTGCATCCGACGATCAAACTTTTCAATAAAACAACCTGTGTCCAAGCTCAACCGAAAATCGCAGTAAGTCAGTGCAATGTTCTTTGCGTGTTATATTTCTCGGCGCAAGCGGCGAGCGCTGATACAAAGACGTACTCTGAGCTTAGTTTTATGACTAGCAGAGGCTCAATTCTCACTTGACAAGTCGAACCGTCTGATGTTAGACAGAGTAAAATAATAAAGGGGCCGGTTTTGGAGTCAAAGGGTTAACTCATGCTGCCTAGGATGTTTGAGGGTTCTCATTCTTACTTCCAAAATATGAACCTTTAGATCTATGCAAGAGTATCAACTGAAAATACAAGTAAGTACAGTACGCGTGCAATTATCTAGCATTAGCAAGTACTGTTTAACAAATAGATTCCATTTTGCCGTTGTCTGTTCAGTTATAGATGCACAGATGACGTCACAACGTGGTAAGAACAAAAAAGTGGCCCACGAGACGCAGTCGAGTGGGTCACCAGGGCTCAAAATAACGTTTCATGTTACGCCGGTCATGGTGACCGGTCAGTTCCAATTGTGACCGGTCAAAGGCGATTTTTGACCGGTCAAATTTCACGACGCCCCCCCGCCCAAAAAAAAAACCCCAACCCAACAACCCCCAAAAAAACAACCCCGCAACACAACACAAACACAATCACAACACAACACAACACAACACAACACAACACAACACAACACAACACAACACAACACAACACAACACAACACAACACAACACAACACAACACAACACAACACAACACAACACAAAAAACATAGTTCACTTCAATATATATCAGTTAGGAAATTTTGTTTACATATATGAATATACATACAATCAAATGCTATTTGCAAAAGGCAACTAAGTACTCTACTGATTCAGTTTGATATTAAAACAACGTTATTTCATAAATGCGAGGATCATCGCCCATCATCTTGGCTCTTTCTTGTGAACTTCTGCCTTCCGCCTTCAAATGCAAGTTCATTGCTGCTTTGTGGGGTTCACCGCGAGCGTGATCTACGGCGTTGCTGAGCTGTGTATTGGTTGGAGCCAGTAAACGCCCAAACATAAGAAAAATTTCTCATTCCTTTGATTTTCTCTGCATACGTTTTACACACTGAACAACAAAGGCTAGTAACGGAACCTGCTTTGTTGGAGTTAATCATCAACCAATCACTTGCCATGTATTGAGCAAGGCTAGTTAACTTCCAGTTATTGGCAGTTGAAGCTAACAAGTTTCTTGGTTTCTTGGACGAAGTGTCCTTTGGCTTTTCGCTGGCTCTCTTGGTTGAAGGGTTTTCTTCGTTCTCTTTCTGGAAGGAAGGTTCCTTCTCGTTCACTGTCTTGGCAAAAAACGAAGACAAAGTAGCCTGTTTAGCTGACTTTGATGTACATGGCGCCGACGTAGCGGCAGGTGTCGCGCTTTCCTCATGTTTTCGTTTCTTTGAGCACTTCCCACATTTGCTAACTAAATAGCTTTCTTCACAGTAACCCGGCGTTATATCAGAACAAGCAATGGCGCAAACATTACATATTGGAATATTGCATCCAATACATCGATATTTGATATCTTTCCGATGACAAACGTCGCACTCCATTTTAAAGGTATTTCACACAACTACTGCATATACGGGCCTGCATTCAAGGATGTTTTGACGGCGATTGTTTACATTACGATTTTATGACAGTTTGCCGCCAAAAATGTAAATTCGAATAAAAAGTTCAATAACCAAGAAAATTCTCACAAATTAACATAATATGAAACGGGTCTACAACAACACAACAACAATATTTTAAGTTCCTTCAAATGGAAGTTAATAAAATTAATTGCCAGTAATATGACCGGTCAAAATGACCGGCGTTATACAAATTTGACCGGTCACATTAAAATTTTGGCCGGTATTTGACCGGTGACCGGCCGTTATTTTCAGCCCTGGTCACTGATGTTCTTACCACGTTGTGACGTCTTCTGTGCATCTATAACTGAACAGACAACAAAAAAATGGAATCTATTTGTTTTATACAATACAAAACTTAAAAGGTTTTTATCAAAACTCTTGTCGGGTTTTGGGGCATGAAGAAAGAAAAAAGCAAGTCAGCTGACGTGATCTGACGTGATCCATGTGTCTGTCCTCTAATAGATCATGGCCAACAACCAATGAAAACACGCATAGCAACAAGGGTATTGTATAAAACTCGATGGAGCACGCCAAACCATGAACCATTTCTTTTAAGCCCTAATCAAACGAGAACGCAAGTCATCGCAAGTTGGCAGTCAGAATTTCTGTGGCGGTCGTTCGAACACCCAAATGAACAAAATAAAGGTTTCATGAGTGTTTTAAACAAGTTTTAACTTTGTCACGGTACATGATATTTTCGGGAAACTATTCAGAGCGGCTGGCTGAGATAGCGTGACTGCCAACTTGTGTTCTCGTTTGATTAGGGCTTTATAGCATAGAAAAAGTCTCAAAATAATGATAAACACGACTTAAGAAATCAACGTATGCCACAGGAAGTGTTTCTGTTGTATTTTCTATTTACTCTTTGTTGCTTGAACCGCTTAGCATTTATTTTAAATAGTCCAAGACCTCGACCTAATGTTTAAATGTTGCCACAGACCAGTTGGTAGTTTGTTTGCTTTGTTTTTGGCGTGCGTTTTTCTTCTTTCTTTCCGAAAATGTATTCGCGCGCTTTTTCGGGACCGCCTGCATGCTCTATCGACAAATGGAGCACGCACGAGAACCAATGAAGGCCCAATCAGAAAGGTTGTAAGTTGTATTAAAGTGTCTATGATGAAGGGGAAAAACTCGTTGGCATTTTTGTTGTTTTAATGGACAGAGGAGCATGGTAGGAGCATTCACAGAAAAATTTTAGACAATCCGAGTATATAGCCTTCGCCCTATGGTTCGTTTTTGGAGAAAATTTGGGTTTTCGGTAACAATGCCATATGATGTACGCAAATGGACAACTATATATATATATATATACATATTAAAAGCAATGGATGTCAGCTGATATAATCCATCTGCGTGACTGTGTACGTCATAAGGTATTGTCCCTGAAAGTGCAGATTTCTCCAAAAACGAACTAGCATCTGAAACCCTGACCCTGTTCCAGACAAAGTGGGGGAAAATGGTACCCTATTCCAGACTAGAAGAAATAAAAAACAGACCTTGTTCAGACTTAAAATGACAAAAACCCAACCCTGTTGAGCAGCACGTCTCCGTATAGCCAATATATGGGAGTTACCCCCTCCCCCAGTGTTTTTAGTGGGCAATGTAGATAATTAGTTTCTAAGCTACTAGTTCACTGACTGTACTAAGTTGCCTTGACAAATTCAATAATAACCATGTTAACTGGGACAGTTTGTAAATGTCATGTACACTATTAGTAGAATTATAGACAAACCACATAGCTACTGCAGTTGTATACTAAGTGGATAAAATGTTGATATCTTACTGCAGAAAGTTTTGGAAAAGCTTCTAACTCTTCAATCTTGGTGATACTGTTATGGTCCAGAATTAGTTTGGATACTGAAGATTTTTTTGGTAAATTGGACATTTTCTTTAATCCTTTACCTAGAATGCAAAAAAGTTGTGACGGTTCTCCCTTTGATGAGGAAAATCGTCTGGCATTGGACAGCTTAAAACAATAAAGGGTCCATTTTTGGCCAGCTAAGGTAGGAATGGGTTAATCACTAATTAGACTACAGTACCACCTTCCCCATTGACAAATAAAATTGTCTGGCATTAGCCAGTCTGAGAGTAAAATACTAAAGTTGTGCTTGGAACTGCTTGGTTAAGAGAGATAGGTTAACCCTGGCTTGTACTACCACAGGGGTCTCCCAATTGATGAGTATAAAAATCATCTGGTGTTAGCCAGTCTGAGTAAAATACTAAAGTACATCCTTGGTACTGAAAGGGTTAACAATGTTTACATCTCCATTTAGAAAAAATATATACTGATACCTTATTCAAGATAATTGTAAGCTTTTCTTGCTTCCTCTTCATTACTTGTACCCAAAACAAAACATTTTCAGAAGAAATAGAAGAAATCCGAAGAGATATCCTCACCGAATCGCTTGGTTTTCTGCCATGTTGTTCCTAACGGTTTACACTGAGCTGAGTACTTCATGTAATTATCTATGAATGTCATGTTTGAGGGTCCCAATCTATGGTCCCAATAAACAAAGATTCGGATCATGCGCAGAACGGACTGGACAGCACCTTTAATATTATGTACTCAACTGTAAATTGTCGAGTCAGAAAGCTTGCTTTGTACCTCATGACGTCTCAAACATCGATTTACCCCTCACTTCATAGAATTAAAGTGAAATACCCTACTGTGGCGAGGTATAACCTCAAATACTCCACCACATTGGGGTATTCGAGTGTGATGGGGTATTCAAGTTTACATACCATGCAGAAATGCCATGCACAAAAATGAAGCTGTCAACAATGGTGGAACAAGATGATTTGGGTAATAATTCCATGTCCTAAATAACCCAGGTACTTCATGAAAGCCTGACCCCAACACACACCCTAATCCTAACCAATAAATTCGTGAATATAGGTCATGGATTTATAACCATGATTTGCCTAAACATTCAGATGTTGACAAGATTGTTACAGTGGGTTACAAGAAAATAAGAATTCAGGAAATACAAAGAAAGCAACAAAGGATGCATATCTAGAAGCCTTGAGACAACACTTATTATTCAACGAAATAAAAGTTTATGAACATTATTGTTTTACTTACATGTTTATTGTGTCAATACGTTTGTCTTTGTGAAATTTTGGATCATTCCGCCAATTATTCCTCGAGTTTCGAAAACCCGATGTACATGCCCACTGGAAATAAACTCATAATAAAAAATTGTAATAATTTAAATTTAAATTAAAATGACTTACTTGACTAAATGTGTCCGTGTACTCAATAAAAACTACCCCGCTCACAAAGTCCTATCGACACTTGGCTTTGAGCGCTACACACCCAAATCCATGGCTAGTTGAGCACATGTTCATAAATATGCATAATATAAATGTAAATTCCGCTCTCGCATCTAGCATGCATGGTCAATCAAGAAATATTATTGCGTGACATTGAGTGATTGTTGTTTATAAAATAACATGTATACTACGCGAGCCCTGATTGGTCAATTGCCGTGTTTGGATCAGAGTATCCAAACACGGAAAATTCCCGCCAAAACGATTTTTTGAAAATGTGACAGTATATCATATTCACTTGTGATTATTTTATAAAAGAAATACCAAATGTTTTTTTCCGTGTTTGGAGACTCTTATCCAAACACTTGGGAAATTGCTCGACTTTCGAAAAGCTAAAAACACTCGCCTACGGCTCGTGTTTTGTTACGCTTTTCTCCAGTCTCGCAATTTCTCGCGTGTTTGGATCAGAGTATCCAAACACGGAAAACCATTTGGTATTTCTTTAATCTTAACGGTTAAATCGGGGAACGGCCGAAGTTAACACACGGAGTAGCACCGCATCACACGTCGCCCAGCGAATATAGGGGTTATAAATCCATGTCCTATATTCACGGATTTATTAGGGACCTTAAGATCTACGACGGCAACTTCGAGGACGACGTCCTTCAAACAAAAGCATTCTTCTTGAAAAACAAAGATAATGAATAATTTCTAGTCCCAAGAGTAATCTGAACACCGTCCTCGCTCTGTATACAACGCCACTCAGAGCATTTTCACGTCTTCAGGACGACGTTGACTCGTGGAGTGATGAGAACTGTTGTCTGAGATTGCCTTAATACAGACACTGCAACCGTTTTAACACTTTGAAAATTATAAAACAAGCTTCAAGTATTGAATACAGTAGTCAGTTAACCGTGACTTCTTTTTATTGCTAAAATTTGAATTGCCGTCGTCGTCCTAGCATCTTAAGGTCCCTATTGGTTAGGATTAGGGTGTGTGTTGGGGTCAGGCTTTCATGAAGTACCTGGGTTATTTAGGACATGGAATTATTACCAATATAGGTAGCTCGCGTAATTAATTATTTTTTTATAAATGTTGTTAACCTTTGAAGCCTGACGACGAGTCTTTAGGATTTTATACTGGCTAACGCCAGACGATTTTATTCAGCAGAAGGAGAGGTCCAGGCCTCAAAGTGTTAAAACCTAGCTATCTCTTTAACACTTTGAAGCCTGACGACGAGTCTTTAGGATTTTATTCTGGCTAACACCATACGATTTTATTCAGCACAGGGAGAGGTCCAGGCCTCAAAGTGTTAAACATATCTTTATAAAGGGAAACAAGATGGCAAGGCTGTCGACCGACTAGTCTACTGTGGAGTTCAGATTTTCTTTGCTCTCCGATTTTTCGATTTGATTTTAGTTAAACAAGTATTAAACACGAGTGTTACGTCTGTAAATATTTTCATGACTAATTTCCGAGGGCTCCGCTCGAAACATCAGTATTTCGTTCCTCGAAACTCGCCGGCACTGGTCAGTTCCAGCTTTTTCATTTTGCTATGTTTAAAATATTAGCCCAGCATGCGCAAGTTAAGATTGCCGTTTATTTTCATATATACGCCAAATCACAAACGGCAGCTTTCAATCTTAACATAGGCCTACAAATTGTCCTAACCTTATAACCGCTATAAACTGCTGATTTCGAACTGCAGTTTCACCAGTTTGCCATAAATGTGGATCTATATATTCTTTGATATATATAAGGTCTCTATAATATAGATGTATACCGTCTCTGGCAGTAATATACCGTCTCAGGCAGTCATTTTATACTCCTGGGCAGTTTCGGGCAATCAGGGGCAGTCTCGGGCAGTAATTAGTAGGACCCGTTTCAGTCGGACAAACAAATCAAAACTGTCTTACCTAGTATACAGTAAAAACCCGCTAACAAGACCCTACCACTATTAAGAACCTCAGGCTGAAATTAAGAATTTATTTATATAAAAATATATAAGAATATAAGAACTTATCCCAGGCTGATTTGGTAAAATGCAGGTTCTTGTTAGCGGGTTTTTACTGTAGTGCATGTAAACTGTTTTAAATTAGGAGTACTTTATTAAAGCTTATATAGATAATGCAATATGAACGTTTCTATACAAATCTGACAAATATACAACTAAGCATGTATTTGCCTTGCTGTATGTCAACTGTAGAAGAAAATTTCATTTTCTCACGACAACTATGCAAGTAATCTTTAGGTATACCAGTGCATCCTCACTCAATCGGGCTCTCATCACTTTCGTTGGTGACATTCCCGGCAGCAGCGATGTCGTCGATACCCCCAGGCATTTCTTCAAAGGCAGTATGCCTGGATGTTATTCCTGGCCTCATTGCTCTCATCTCCATCCTGGTGGTCGGTCCTCCACGGCCGGCAGGAGAAGGAGGTTGCCCGCAACATCGGGTAAGATATTTTTTTCTCACTTCAGTGGAGAATACACAGTAGAAGAGAAATATCAAGAAGCCTTGGAGTGAGTTAACGATGCAAAATACGTACTGAAAGACCACTTTCGCATCGCGTATGGCTAGCGCTCCTGAAATCCAAGTAAGGCCAAGGATCACTGAGATAGCCAGCCCTCGTCGCGCTTTCTCAATTCTGGATGTCCGCTGTGTGGACCTTACTCTTGTCCCAGATGTCATTAAATGATACAAGATTACAATGAAGGCAATCGTGTTAACAAGGACGCAGAAAGCCACCGGGACAAAAAAGGCTACCACCATTGGCAATCCTTGCAAAAAACAACTGAAAATAAAAGTAAAAAACAGAAAAGTAAAAACAGTGTTTATAGTATTCACGATGAGTGTAGCCTTTTATAGTCGATATTTATAATTACACAAAGAGATAGAAATATTTACGACTTACTATTCTTTGTTGCTATAACTGTCGTACGTTACACCAGCTGTGATACTCACAATAATGCCAGGAATGCCTAAAAAATGTTGAACATTTCAGTTACGTATAAATTTCCACAAAACTATACTATTTTGTATAATATAAATTACAACCAACAACATACAAATTATAACTTATATCATATAACTTAAATCCTATATCGCATATTATATCTAATCTATTTCGTCCGTCCGTCCGTCCGTCCGTCCGTCCGTCCGTCCGTCCGTCCGTCCTGCCTGCCTGCCTGCCTGCCTGCCTGCCTGCCTACCTGCCTGCCTACCTACCTACCTACCTACCTACCTACCTACCTACCTACCTACCTACCTACCTACCTACCTACCTACCTACCTACCTACCTACCTACCTACCTACCTACCTGCCTACCTGCCTACCTGCCTACCTACTTACCTACTTACCTACTTACTTACCTACCTACCTACCTACCTACCTACCTACCTACCTACCTACCTACCTACCTACCTACCTACCTACCTACCTACCTACCTACCTACCTACCTACCTACCTACCTACCTACCTACCTACCTACCTACCTACCTGCTTACCTACTTACCTACTTACCTCCTTACCTCCTTACCTACCTACCTACCTACCTACCTTCCTTCCTTCCTTCCTTCCTTCCTTCCTTCCTTCCTGCCTTCCTTCCTTCCTTCCTACCTACCTACCTTCCTTCCTTCCTTCCTATCTTTCTTTTTCTCTTTTTTTTTTTTTTTTTTTTTTTTTTTCTTTCTTTCTTTCTTTCTTTCTTTCTTTCTTTCTTTCTTTCTTTCTTTCTTTCTTTCTTTCTTTCTGTTTGTTTGTTTGTTTGTTTGTTTGTTTGTTTGTTTGTTTGTTTGTTTGTTTTGCTATACGAACACTCGGAAGAAGATATCCAAACACCTCAAAGTTTTTCTACGTTAGTTAAGTGTTCTCAGCTTGAAGTTATTAAAGTTTCAGTTGTTTTAGCTGAACAGCTTGTTCACAACAACTCAGAAAACTCTGAGCTCCAGACGGGATATAAACCTACAACCTTCCGAGTTAAGAACACTTTATTAAGACAGAAAAACATTTAACGGGAATTAACTGACACAACACAACTTGTAGCCAAACAACTTGTGACACACGTACGGTTTGACTCGTTTCCAGGTATAAATATCGTAAAGTAACCTCGGTCTTTCATCTGAGTTCCAGTGGCTCAAATACTTAATTTCTTTTTCTTTCTTTCTTCTCTTATCAAGGTTAGTTACTTACCCCAGCAGATCAAACAGCATATCCATAATGAAGGTAGTTTGGCTTCAAACGCCGCCTTGGGAAGAACCTTGACAAAGGCATAGTACAACGTCAACGCTTCAAAACTCATCCAGGCCAAAGACGAAATAACAAGGTGGTGAATCATTATGCCAGTGGCTATACATGCCGCATTTGTAGCCTTCTTTCTTCTTTCAGCTGCGGCAACAAAGACGATCAGAGCAGCAGCCAGAGTGACGCAAACGAAAAAAAAGATCTTTGAACCTTTACTGGCAAGCAATTCCCTGTAAATTTTATAACGTTGATCTACATAAGCCAACACTGAAATATTTGAAAGACCGTCTATCACTTGTTTGAAATAATAATAACAACAACAACAACAACAACAACACAAACTGCAATAGCAGCAACAACAACACAAACTGCAACAGCAACAACCAGCATCTCCAGCAACTGCAACAACAGCAATAACAACTGCAACACACCCAACAACAACCACTGCAACATCAACAGGAGCAGCACCAATACCACCACCACCATCAGCAGTACGGGCAAAGACGATAGCAACAGCATCAGAAGAACTCTCCCCCCCCCAGTTTCTACATTATGCTTAACTGTACTGGACTAATGTAGTTAAGGTACACACGTAAGGTACACTGGTTGTCCCAGTTTGTTAACATGTCTGGTTGTTGACAACTTGTAACAAGGTTGATTACTACAACAGACTGGTGACAAGTTGTTCCATCAACCTGTTACCGCCCTGCATACTCAACAAGTTATTAACAGCTGATGCTAACAAGGTTGTAGCAGCTCGTTGAATGAACAGCATCGTTACAACCTGTTGCGACGACATCCTGTTGACAACGTGTGTAACCTTGGATTTTTTTACATGTGATGTATTCCTCGTGAAATTCTCGCAAATACATTTGTTTGTTGTTTACTTCTGGAAGCTTATTACCATGGCAACAATAAGCCTTGAAGATAGGACATCTTTTGATATTTTTAATCTTTTTTCTGTGAAATTTTTCCAAACTTCGCAGTAGTCTCAAAGAAATTGATTCGCGAAATATTTTAGTGCAAAATAGATTTTGGATCGTTCAGATGGTTTGGTTTTGTCAATGTTACAAAATTTAATGTTTTTTATCATTAGGCAAAATTTGTCGCATAAAATATCTTTAAAAAAAGTCAGTAGAAAGATATAAGCCTTTTCTTGAACTGTACAAACGTTCAAAACAATTCACCAAAGGAAATGCAAAATATCTGGTTCAATTCTTTGGACGTTTTTACTCTTAGTCGTGCATGCACGCCATACAATTTCCCGATAATATATAAATTCCGCAATAAGCTTGCGGATGGTTATAACCCCTTAGGAAGCCACATTAACCCAACAAACATGTGGTATAAAAAAACAGCCAAACCTGAAGTAGATCATGGTGAAAAGGGTCAACGCGATTCCGAACAGAGACAATGAACATCCGATGTAACTAATAATGCTCAGTGGTTTCCGATGTTTTGATGTTTTATCTGGTTCGAAGTCCTATAAAATAAAACAAACTCAGTAAGAATGAATATATATATATATAATTTAAAGATTAAAAAAGATAAAACAGTTAAAGCACTTATGTAGGTAAAATTTTAAAGTTATTTACATAAAATTTATTTTGGTGTCGGCACTTAGAGACGAGTTCAGATTTTTTGTTCAACAATAATCGTTTGTCAGCGTTTAAAATACAAAGCTTTTCCGTCAAACATAGATTACAATAATAAGATCCACCACTGTACGACTTGGCTCGTTTCAATACCGACGACTTGGCTCGTTTCAATACCGACCACTTGACAGAATAATCAGTGTTCGACTCCTTTAATTCCCATATGTACTTAGACAATGCAGTCTTGGTTGAGTGCTTCTTGTGCTTAAACGAGCATTGGTGGTTATTAAAGCGGGTTTTAAATTCATGCTCTTGTTGCATGCCCTGTAGCCGTGACCGTTGCTTTGTATACGAGATTGGTGGTTAAACACACGCCATCAAGTGGGCATTTAGCTTTTTCACGATAGTTGCATTTCTTTGTAGGAGAAGTGGTGTGGGGCATTTGAAGTTTGGAGTTGTGCCGCCTAATGATACTAGACATATTCCCCATGCAGCTAGCTATAGCTTACTTTTATGTTGCTGCGATTGAAGGTCTGATGGAGTATATGATATGACCAGTAGGGAAATGCTTGTCGATTAGCTGAAGGAAGGCCTTTCCCACGCTCGTTTGCACACTTTTGCTATAAGGTGGGTTGAACCAGGTAATGTTTCGTCGTCTGTTTTTTCTTCTTTCGGGACTTGGTTGTGAGTTTTCGTTCGTGTAGGTACGCGTTTCGTTGTATACGCTTGTTTTCAGCGCTTCATTGTAAGTAGGGGCTGCTTTGTTGAATTCATTCTCGTTGCATGACAGTTGCAGATTCTTTTACTGATGGCATTCGGAGATTCTTTTACTGATGGCATATATAAATATATATATATTCACTTCGGTGTTGTTGAGCACTCTGTGAAGTTGCCGTGGGTACCTATTAGCGATAATGCAACGCTCACTACCCTTGTGGAAGTTTGAGCACTCTGGGCCCATGCGCACTTCACGCTATCGGAATGTACTTGATGCTGTCCCACATGCGGTTGTCACCGACGATCGCATGTGTATAAGTAATTGGTGAAATTCATTCAGATTGTTCCAAGCTACACTGATGAGCTGTTGTACAGCGAAACACCGTGTCTGTAGATTGAACTAATATATATATATATATATATATATATATATATATATATATATATTTCTAAAACTCATTAATAATTCATGAGGAAAACACAAAGAAAATCCATGTTTAATGAGTGTCTGTATACGTGATACAGATTCCTCTTGATTTACATAAACTTTAGCTTTGATTTTCTCGACTTAGACAACTTTTTTTTAGAAAAATTACTACGCCAATGAACTAACCAAATCGGATCGTTTTAGAAGTCATTTACAGAATTCGTGTCCGTTCTGTATCGGGATACAGGCACTCGGCTTCGCCTCGTGTCTGTATACCCCGATACAGAACGGCCACTCATTCTGTAAATAGTACATATATATATATATATATATATATATATATATATATTCTGTAAATTCTGTAAATGACTTCTAAAACGATCCGATTTGGTTAGTTCATTGGCGTAGTAATTTTTCTAAAAAAACGTTGTCTAAGTCGAGAAAATCAAAGCTAAAACTTATGTAAATCAAGAGGAATCTGTATCACGTATACAGACACTCATTAAACATGGATTTTCTTTGTGTTTTCCTCATGAATTATTAATGAGTTTTAGAAATATATTTCTAAAATTCATTAATAATTCATGAGGAAAACACAAAGAAAAATCATGAGCGTATCGGATCTATATATGTGATATAGACTCGCTCTAAGTTTCTCGCTGGTTTTTAACGGCTGAGATAAGCTTAATTTTCAAAATTACTACGCCAATGAACGTATGAGGTGAATCTTTTTAGAAGCCATTTAAAAACCTTGCAGTACGGGCTTTATCGGCTCTAAAACACTCGGCTATCGCCTCGTGTTTTATATCCGATAAAGCCCTCCTGCGCGGTTTATAAATATTACATATATATATATATATATATATATATATATATATATATATATATTCTCCTGTGCCTCGAGGGTTCTTCACTGAGTTCTCCGGTTTTCCTCCCTCCGCAAAATCAACACCATCAGGGATAGGAGTGGCGCCCACCCTTGCCTTAGTGTAGTAGCCAAAGAAAGAAGAGCATTCTGCCTGACTCCAACTCCGCTCGATCAAGTGTTCGATTTCTCCGTCATTTGTTAGTAAGTGTAGGCCGTGATATCGTCATTCGATCGTGAGTTGTTATTGTATCTATTAAAGCCGTAAGGATGTAGCCAGACGAAATAGCGCCGCTCTGCTGTTTTGGTCTACCAAAACGTTTATCTCAAGTCCGTGAAAACTGAACACTGAAAAGTGTTCATGAGACACGAGTTGACGTTAGTCGGATAGGCACACAAATTACAGATAGGCGAAACAGGTAAGAATGCGTGGCAGCAACTGGTCGACAAATAACTACGCAGAGAAACTATGCAACTGACATAAGTGTGATACTGACATGCAGTTTTTTTATTGTATGATTGAAATTAATCGGGCACTTTCACCGCTCCTATTTACTGTGATTTGTTCGTGCGGTGGTAAGCATTGTGAGCGTATTCACGGTCAAGACAGTTGTCAGCGACATCACTAATCAACTACTAAGTCAAATCGCCGTGCAAAATTTACCAACAACGTCCAAGAACACCTTCGCCAAAACAAGGCTGTGCAAAAGCGAAAGGATTCGAAACATTGTAATAATATCGCGCAAGCAACATGCCTCACCGGAAGCATAGATACTACCGGAATACTAAACTGCAAATATGCAGTTTCGCGACGTCAAAAACGCAGCACTAGAGATCAGGCAAACGCAGCCGAAACCTAAACTGAGGGTTCGGTGAATAGGCTGCTTAACCTATACATATAGTGTCAATAACAGGAAAAGCAGTACATAAAATATTCAATACAAATATAATCATTAACAATTAATACATACCAATAACAGAGCAAAGTTGGTTAAATGATTACAACGACACTCGTCCTAATTTCCATCACTCGTATGTTTACAGCCAGCTGTCGACCAATCTCCATGTTGTTTGGCTTCAAAGTCCCAGAAAACACACAGCTTTTCACTAACGTCTTTCTCTCCTGCTGAGATTGAATGGCGAATGACAACAGCATTATCAATGTTTTCAATAGGTTTTTCCCGAACAGACGCCGCGATGACGAAGCCTCTAATTTTAACCCGGCCTTGCAGTTGGTCAGTTGCCTTGAAGAACAAGGTTTTGCGATACAAGATGAACAGTACTTTGAATGTTTTCCAAGTATCTTGCTTAAACACTTCTTTTGACAGCGTCATAACCACGGATGTATTGGTGCTTCGAGTTTGGTCTGACTGAGATATGGTTTGAAAATATTCATCGTCTGCATACGCGGTGACATTGTTCGCCTCTCCTGAACTTACATTCGCTACTGAAACAGCAATATTAGGTAAACTGAAATTTCTCGACTGACCCTCTGCTGAAAACACCCATTTCTCAGTGAATTTTTTTACCGCTTTGATTATGCTAGAAAAAAGAAGAAAAAAGTTAAATAACCGACATAACCTGCTAATTAACAAGAGAGCGAACCTGGGCGCCCCAATATTTCTAAAGAGGGGGCTAAAAATAGCCTAAAATGTCCTGAGAGTGGGCTAAAACACACTCTATCACTCTACTTGATTAATTAGCCCCTCCAATATAGAACATTTTCCGCTGCCACTGCTAATAGAGCCTCCGTGAATGTCACAGATTCTCGCAAGGTTACCGATTCGATCTCCGTCTGGAGGCTCAGAATTTTTCCTGAGGACTTACAGCTTGACTATAGGAAAAGCTTCGGGTATTATTCTTATGAATAACTAAAGTGCACTCAGGGGCTGCATATACCTCCGCCAGTGCCGGGTATAATTGGGACTTAAAGATTCAGGCAACGCATTACATCGCAAAAATAAGGTTGAGGCCCAGGTTAAACGTCGCTCTTCTCGTGCGCCGAACCTAATGCAAATTGGCATAAATAAAGAACTTAGTTAATTATCATTAGGTTCGGCACATGAGAAGAGGAACGTTTGACCTAAATGTCTAAGCTTTTCTAAGTTGGTGTCTGTATGAAAGAGGGCCATCCCTCTTTGCCGAGATACCGCTTGTCAGACAAATCCGTTGTAAAATATATTTTGGTTTATATGAGAGGAGCTTGCCACCCCTCCTATAGGCAAGATCTCGCTTATGGACCACACGAGATCTCGCCTGGGAGAGCTGGAAGTCTTCCATGTAAACGACGCTAAAGAGGGCTGCCCTCATTGTCACCGCCATTGTACGCATAACCATGAAGCTTAAGGGCTAGCCCTTCTCGAAGGCTGGAAATTCCCATGTAAACGCGAAGTGTTTGAAGTGACTCATGCAGGTTCCGCGTTGTCTTTTACGTAAAAATGCTTTTTCTATACGTTGTCAACAGAATCACAACGACTTAAAGATTCCTCTTGGGACCATCATCTGGGACAGACAGACAGACAGACAGACAGACAGACAGACAGACAGACAAACAGACAGACAGACAGACAGACAGACAGACAGACAGACAGACAGACAGACAGACAGACAGACAGACAGACAGACAGACAGACAGACAGACAGAAGGGAAACACAGCCTCTTGGCCGAGGTAATAACAACAATAAATGAATTTCCTGTTTAATTATTTAGCACAGCCATACATATTGGAAGAATCACTTTCTTTCTGGCTGTTGATTAATATCGTTTCATTGACATTCAGAACGTTGTTAATTATGTTGTAGAAATCCATGGCAAACTCTGAGTTAACAGTAGACTAAAATGAAAAAAATTAAGGATTTGAAATCATTAAACTAACACGAAACATCATAGTATAATCCAGAAATATCAAATTAACAAAACACACATGCGACACAACGGCGAACCAAGATAGAGTACAGGCAGTGTAATTAGTGCGGTGAGGAACAATATGATGCATTGCAGGGAAAGCTATTTAACACTGACATTAAAATACGATGAGATCATACTTGGTGTAATGGTGGATCAACATTTGCAATATTATCCAGTATCTTTGAGATATTTCCAATTTCAGAAGAAGTAA